>JAVQJF010040623.1:0-31477 GCA_036023855.1 Gadopsis marmoratus | reverse complement strand
CACACTGTGAGTTTCTGATTTTGTATCTGTTTCTCACACACACACACACACACACACACACACACACACACACACACACACACACACACACACACACACACACACACACACACACACCTATACGTGTAACCAAATTAGAGGGTAATATAATAATACAATAAGCACAAACTAAATGTACACACATGGGCTTCAAAGTTTCAGTGGAACAATGTAGGAATGAGTTTAGCGGAAGTCTACAAATTTCACCGTCTCTTTTTGGAATGAATCTCTGCCAGTGCAACGTGAACAGATACTATATGGATCATCTGACACCTATCGTGCCATTATAATCTCTGAATGTATTGTCTAATATATTAAAGCATTTTCTATAGAACTATGATCATATATTTGCTCTAGCTAGTACATTCTCTCATGTGCATTATTTGTTGTAAAGATATTTTATGTGCAGGACATAATGTGCACTTCTGTTTTTATAAAAGTTATATTGGGCCCAACTCCAGATTATATTATAGCTTGATGTTTAACTTGATAACAAGCCAAAGTGACTGTGAGCTGATGCTACATCCAGATTCCTGTTATTAATGTTTATGCCATATGCAGTATGTTCATGCGCCTGACATTCTGCTGCGCTACACTTGGCTTTCCGTGTTTCAGTTCAAACGCAGCCTGGTTTTGCACTTGTGAAGACAACCTCTGCACATACCCAATGTTGTTGTAAAGGTCGTATTTTGTTACTCACAATAAACACTTTCTAATCAGCATTCTGTTTATTAAGTTATACAATTGTGCATTTTTCCCCAGTCTATTTACACAATAGATTTCATTTCTTTAAATATAGTTAAGAACGGAAACATTCAAATTAGCTGTTAAGTGTTGCATTGTATAAAATACAGTGGCAAACATTTAAAAAATGCATAAAAACAATTGTGAACAGCACTAGATTTAAAAAGTGACATTTATATCCAGTACAGCAAGTTTTCTAATCTCTGTGCAAACGTTTGCAAATCCCATGTAAAGTTGAGTGGACGACTCTTCCAGGTGACTGGGTTGGAGTTCAGCGTTAGCAACCTTTGTTCTACGTGTGCGCGAGGAGAAAGAAAGCTTATCAAAGGAAACACCCCTGCTGGGGACGGCGTGTAGTGTCCTGTAAAGTAACTCATTTCGTCCATCGAAATCCTGCATCCGACTTGTGTTTCCCCAATTATCTCGGACTTGTCAGATCTTCTGGAAGTCCAGGAAACGAATGACGTGATAACATTTCATAATTCCTATCATATTTGTAACCCCCCTTAACTCCAAACTCCCGGTGATGTCATCGCAGCATGCAGAGCTGTGATGCCGCCAGGCGTTTGGACTGAGGGGGAGAACAAAACAACACCCGGGCCTAAGATGACAGCGAAGTGTTGGCTTTCAACTCGCCTGAACAAGTTCAGAGGGGAAAGTCAATGTAGGAACTCAGCGGAATGATATTAAGATCAATGTGCAATATTAAAACAGACAATAATTCAACAGCGTACAGTAGATGCCGCACAAAGTGTTGCCTGTCACTGAAGTCCTGCTTGCTACATTGAGAGGCTAGGCATTCATCATCTTCCCATCAGCAGTCCACGCTATTCTAACAAAACGACAAATAAAAAGGTACATAGAAAAATAATGGCAAATGAAAACAGTTTTGTTTTAGAAAAATAGGTCTAACCGCTCTTTCTAAACCCCTCCGGATGAGTTCTGGGCCGCACGTTACATATCAATACGCATCACACACAGCTGATGGAAACCTGTTTATAAGCCGAGTGCTGTGTCCTGCAGTCTCCATGCAATATATGAACTCGTGTTGGAATCTGTAGTTGGAAAACTAAAGTGACTAATTCATCTTGGTCATGCAGTTGGCTCTAAAGTGGTCAGGTACGTTTACGTCCGACGGCGGCGAAGCGTTGGAGTGATGTTTGTAAAGGCTCGAGCAGGCTTAGAAAGCTAAGGCTATTGAAGGCTGAGCTGTGGCCCCCGGCCAAAAAAGGTTTTTTTTTTTTTCCTTTCTTTTTCAGATGATGCTTTGTAAGTGATGATTTTTTATTTTTTTTAATTAATTAATTTTTATTACAAAAATTGTACATTTTAAGAAGAAAATGGAAGACCTAAAAGCATGCAACCAAAAACTAGTGTCTGGGAGCGCCAGAGTTCCCTCCAGCTGTGAAGAAGCTTCGGGGTGTCACTTCCTGTCCGGCAGTCTCTCAGTCACAAGTTTACGGACACTTGTAAGGGACGTTATTGACGAGGCAGCCTGAGGAATAATTTCTACAAGCGAAAGAAAAAAAGGTCTTTGTAACGTCGTCTGAAAATGATGGGCCAAAAATATACATACAGCAGCGCAGGTCTATGAATCGGCAAATTCAGGTCAGAGGCGGTTTTGGGACGGCTAAAATCAGTCTGAAAAGAAAAGAAAAGACGAGTCCAAAATTGCTTAGAATCAATGTGTGGGGTTCAACTCTTACCTACTGTGCCCAAAAGTGGTGCAACCAAATAAATACCCGCTGGACTGGAGGTGCAGTAGATTTTTGACCCAATCGATTTTTTGGTACATTTTCAGAAGATGTTCAAAAACGTAACCTTTCCTTGAACATTTTCCAATGTATAAATAAAATAAAAATCCCCAGACTGACAGAAACGTCCCTCACAAGTTCAGACTGCAGCTGCAAACACCCCCCCAAACCATGCTTATGTAATATCGATATGCTGCAGGTGGTTATATGGTAATTATATGTTTTCAAATCTACTAAATCTACAACTTTAAGCATCCCTTTTTGTTGTTTTTGAACATTTACAGGTAACCATGGAAATGTTTTGTGTGTGAAGGCCGGGCTGGTGCTTTCACACACAGACCATAACATGGCAAATTAATTCACAACATAAACGCTGTTGTCTTTGTTCAGGTTGTATAAAATCCTCTCCCCGGGCGCGTATTACACTACAACGAGAGTCTGTTCACTTCCTGTACTGGCTCACCGTTATTGCTCTCAAAGACAAAAGTCCTGTTGTGCTATGGGATGTCCACGCGGCCTCTTACGCGCGTTATTGTTACACCGCGTTCTGAGCTGAATAAGAAGTGATTTTTCGTCTGCCGTCGTCTACAGTAGGCGCGCTAAACATACAGACTCCCCCTCCTTTGAGTTTGGAACCGCGGCCGCCGCTCGGGAGCCGCTGATAAAAGACGAACGTCAAAGCTGCGGAGTGGAATATAGAAATGCCTCGGGAAGAGTTTCAAGTAGCTTTGTCGCCCCGTGAAGAAGGACGAGTCGTAGAAAACGAGACTTGATAGCTACAGTCGTCTGTAAGCATGCCGAGATCACACCCGACTGCCCGGTGAGTTGCCGTGTGTGTGTGAGAGGAACATGCCACGGAAAAGAAAAGACGACATGGGAAACAAAAACATGCATCTCTCTTTTAGAAAAAGCACATTAGGTGCCTCGTGTTGCTGGCAGTGTTCTATTTGAAGTATGTACATGATAGATGACGACTTTACATATGTTAATAATATAGTGTATAAATACCTCTGTATAAATGGACTTTATACATCTATATCCGAGTTGATGGTGGGGGGGGGGGGCTGGGAGAATTTTCTGAAAAGACATGGAAGAAAGTCTACAGTTTGTTTTCCTTTGCATATTCAGTCTCTTTCTTAGACCCTGAGTCAAGCTTGAGAAAAGACCTTCAGTCAAAGTCGAAGCGTGCGGGGGAGGCCTACTTTCCTGGAAGCCCCGGGTCAGAAACTGGCCTGTGGAGTCCCAACATTCCTGAGCTGCCGGGGACGTCAGGTAGAGAGGCTTGTCGGCCTGATGGGAACCTCGGGGGCTGTTGGTGTCGCTCCAGAGACTCTCTCGGCTCTGTGTCGGCGGCGCTCTGCAGCAGTCCAGCAAAGTTCCCGCCTGGAAGAGTCTCTGTGTGGAGGAGGACCGAGGGGGTTTCTTTGGATTTGTTCTGGGCCTTCTCTGGGCCAGGGCTCTGAGGGAGACAGGGTACAGTGTCTTTAGTTCCTCTGCCAAGCGGCTCATCGCGCCCAGACACGTCAAAGGAAGTAGACTACGCACGCAGCAACCATACAAATGTCTGTTTAAACAAACGCAGCCGGCCGAGCGCACGTTACCGCCGGACTCTCGACAGTGAAACCGAGAACATTTGAAGTGTTGCACGATTGCTTTGGCTCAGTTTTCAACGTGCAAAACTGTTTATGCAAAGAGGCTCAAGTCTCACCTTCAAACACTTCAAACACATGCTCACAGCACAGACGCCTCATATCAGCCGGGTTTCATTTTTATCACTAAGAGTACGTTTCACTGAATGAGCAGCACGCTTTTACCGACATGTATTTTTACTTCACGGTTGGTCTTATACAGTATTATAGAATCACAGGAAGTTACAGTAGAGTGCGATCTGCTTAGATGTTATATGCTGTGTTTTAGATGATTAAACTTTGGTGCGTTGAGTAAAACCAAACTCTGCCAGTAAACTGCTGCATCCGTCGTCACTGCATCTGGTATGAAGGGAGGATTGACTGTCAGACTACATTATGTGTATTTACAGTAATGCAGCATGTATTCTGACCTCTGCATAAACTGCTACTATTTCTTTCTCATTGCCGTTTATAGTTTTGGTATTGAGGAGATCAACACTGCAGGCCGGTGTAGAGTCGGCGACCTGCTCTATATGCCCCGAGATAACTTTATGATATGGAGCTATATATAAATAAAACTGAACTGAATCGAGACATTTGATGAGGAGTAGTGTTTGAAAAATGATCCCGGATAAAGATATTTTTCAGCTGCTTCTTAAACACCTCAGGGTTATTTAGAAAGGGCAGCTGGTGTCCGCTGTACCTGTGGCCGAGGCGGAGCAGGAGCGAGGCTGAGATCGGCCTGGGCGGCAGACGCCGGCTGCACCCTGACGGCTGGCCTCTGGTACTCGGGGCTGGAGGTGACGGTGCTGTAGGCGGGGGGGCCGGCTGTGGTTTGCCTCTGGAGGAGCTGCAGGATGGCCTGGATGTCCGCCGTCATCTGGGACTCCAGTCTGGCCGGACGCACAGAGAATGACGACGTGGAATGAAATGAAAAAACAAAAGGGAGTTGGCCAGCGGCTTGGTAGAAAGACATTTTCCTGAAAGTCCGCTGAAAATATTACAAGTGGAAGTTTTACCTGAGAGCCTTTCCTGACTTTACTTGAGTTTAAACTTTCTTTAAACTATCTTATTTCTTTCCAAATCAAATTATTTCCCTATTCTCGTCTTTTCCTGCACAGTACCGATACGTTTCCTTTCAAATCCCGGTGATCTCATGACTCGCCCGTTTTCTTCTGCTGCCTTTGCGAAGCACTTTGAAACGTGGATTTTGAAATGTGCTCCATAAATAAAGATTATTATTATTATTAAGGTTATTTTTGTGAGTGAAGACAAAGACCATTTATGTTGCGACAGTTCACGTCTCGAGAGTTGACTGTGTAGACGCTCAGTGTTCCTAATCAATACTGATTTCCATACGGATGACAAACAGGTAATGAGCTGCCGCACAACAGCTGTCGGCACATCAGTCAGATATGTAAATGAGCAGTGAGCAATCACCGCACAGAATAAACCTGGATGGCAAAATAATTAATATTAAGTCTGTCCGTTGGTTGGTTTTGATTGGATGTTGGATGCTGTGACAGTTATGACAATTAAAGGCCTAATGATGCTGATCGATGCCAATGATGCTACAGCGTATTTATTACATGCGAATGTTTAATCTGTCACCAGGTTAGTTTGCTCAAGTTCTAATGTGTGTTTGCACGCCATTTGACAGCGACCCCATTTCACTACAGGGATCAATTATTTCAGCTCATCATCACCTGTCAGCCCCCCGTAATTAACACGACGGCGGCCGGATATTATCTGTCGGCCCACTTCGTCCCAGGAACAAATAACAGCACGAGGTAAAAAGGTTAGATTTGATACGTCAGTGCTGAAATATGCATTTTATTTCTTCAGACATTGTGCGACAGTGCTGTTATAATGGGATGGTGGATGGGTGGTCAATACTAATACCAAACACTAGGGGGAGGCTCAAACCTTGAGTATTATAGCAGCCACAAGTCTGAAATGTGTATCTTCTATTCCATTAAAGGTTCTGCATTCAAATCATACTAGTACTCAAATATCACCAGCAAAATATAGTTAAAGTATCAAAAGTAAAAGTACTGGATCTGCAGTATTATTTGTTAATACTGACCCATTAGGGTTTAAGCAGCATTTTAATGTTGCAGCCGGTTGAAGTGACGCTAAATTTAAGTACTTAGTGTGCTGTTTGGTGATTTAATCTGTAATTAAACAGTTTAATGTGCAAAGTAACCAGTAACTATAGCTGTGAAATCAATGTATTGAACATTCCCCTCTGAAGTGTAGTGGAGTAGAAAATGAAAATACTCAAATAAAGTAATGTACAAGTACCTCAAAAACATACTTATGTGCAGTAAAAAATCCTCATATTTATAATTATGTTTATCCAATTACTTTTGAGCCTCTGAAAATGGGGGACTTTGTATAAAAATGGCTGTAATTTCTAAACGGTTAATGTGATATTTTGAATTAAAGCTCATAGTCGACTCTTCAATCACGCCTTGATTGCTTTGTTTCAAAACCATTGTGCTGGTGTACAGAGGCAAGAGTCCAAAACTTGTGTCACTGTCCAAATACGTACCTAACTGTATATCTTCAGTTCCATTAAAAACATTACAAATTTGACTTAAGTAGATAAGTATCATCAGAAAAATTGAGTTAATGTAGCAAAAATAAAAGTACTTTTAGAACAATCATCATACACATCCACATTCAGGTACAAATCGCACAGAAAAACTCCAGTGGTGGAACTAAGTACATATAATCAAGTACTGCACGTTTATGAGGTACCTTACTTTATTTGCACGTTAAACTGTTTAATTACAGATTAAATTACCAAACAGCCCACAATGTAGTTCAAATTAGCGTCGCTTCAACCGGCTGCAACATTAAAATGCTGCTTAAACCCTAATGGGTCAGCATTAACAAATAACGCTGCAGATCCAGATTTGCAGGAAAGCAGGTACCAAAACACCGAACACCTGCACTGTGTGTGTCATCACCTGATGCAGCAAGTTACATCACGGCGTGGAGTGTCTGAGATGGTGAATCACTTCTTTTCTCCAAAAAAAGATAAAGCCAAACAAAAAGCGAGGAGACACAGAGAGAGCAAACAGAACGAGCAGAGGCTTTCAGGGGAAGGCCTCCCTGTCACTGTGCCAGGTGCCTGGTTTGCTCCTCAGAGAACAATAAGTGCAAATAAACACTTTGGCTCCAGCCTGCTTCTGCAAATGAGGGTTGGCAGCGCAGCAGCTACGCCTGCCGCCTCAGACAGAGACACTCGGGCCAAACCAGCGTAAATGGACGAATGATGACCAGCTGTGGGGAGACTAACCGGCACGGCCCCACTGGGAGGCGCGACGCGCCGAGCGGCTCCTCACCTCCCCTCATTGCACGTCAGTGTGTTAAGTGGTGAAGGACAACAGATCTTCCTCCGTGACTGCAGCAAAGCTCACTTGCAACTTCACCATGCCATCCGCCATCCCAATTTTCACGGGGTGACGTCACGACTCTTCGCAATGTGTCCGCATCTCGTGGCTGCGTGCTAAAAATAGACGGCCGCTGACTGTCTGCCTCCCCCCCAGATCTGTATCAGTGCACCAGCCGGGAATCACATGAGCTGCTCACGTAGTCCGCTTGCTCTCTGCTCACGTAGTCCGCTTGCTCTCTGCATTAACGCGGCTGCAGCGGGTGTTTGGGGGGGGGCTCTGTCGAAATGAAGTCGAAGAAAAATGAAATGGCCTATAATGGGAACCTGAGCCAAGCAGGATCTCAAGAGGCATCTTTAGTTAACTAAAAAGGTCAAGAGCTTCTAAAAGAAGTGTGCATTATGTGCTTCAGTTTCCATAAATGTTACTGCTCTTCCTCAGCATCACAATGTATTGATCGTACTACTAACGTTTCGGGGACCCATAGCGTGCTGGATCTTCTTTTCTCAAAGCTGAAATTAAACTTTTAGATCTTTGGATGTGCGAATGAAAATCCTTTATAAAAGATACTGAAAATGACTACAAGAGTAATCCATCGATTTTACGTCGCACTCCTGCCAGACTCCCAGTGGACAGATATTTTTATTCCATTCTCCCTTGTGGAAACCCGGCATCCACATTACCCACTACGAAACGTGCCCGGCTGCAGTTACGTGAGAGGATTCGGGTGTGTTATGTTAGCAGCTGCTAATGTAGCCTGGAGCTTCTTGCCTCCAGTTCACACTGCTCCCTCTGGAGACACAAAAGGCTTCATACAACTTTTTTTTAACATATGCAGTAGTTCTCCCCAACTCATGGAAACACACTTTGATGCGTAAAATCAGTGGAGTTTCCCTTTAAAAGCTGCAAATACCACAATGAAATGCCACATGATCCATCATATCCTTTGAAGCAATGATATGATGAGACCTAGGATCAAGGCAGATCAAGATTAAACTGTATATATAGGATTATAAATAAAGAACAGATCATCAGCTCCTCCATTTTCACAGTCAGAGGGCACGTGGGAAAATATCATCCTTACACTGTGTGTTTCACCTCGGCTGTATCAGATGTGCATTTTAACTTATGCAGTCTCAGTAGCGTGTGGCGTTCAGCGTTTCAGAGCAGCTGCCACTCTGCCCGAAAAACCATTTCCCCATGACAGGTTCGAGCGAAGCCCTTTGGTCTTACAGGGCCGACGTGCCGTTTCCTCCCCTCACCTGTTGAGGTGCTGCTGCAGCAGGTCCAGCCGTTGCTCCACCTCTCCGTAGGTGAGGTCGGTGTCACTGTCCTCCTCCCCGGCTGGCGTCCCTTGACACTTGGCTGACTCCTCTGCGCCCTCGCTGGGACGTTGGTGCACCCAGTCCTCTGCGTGAAGCTCTGCAGGGACAGGCGTGTGCAAACAGACGTGACACACACACACACACAGGGTAAATCATCTGTGTTATTAGAACAGTGCCTCGGGAGAAGCGTCTTCCCGCGTTGAGCTTTCTCGTCATGTAGTTTCACTTAGCTCTGATCAGCTTACGCCTCCTGAATCCTAACATCTGTCCTGCAGATGAAATCTCACATCTGACCCTGGCTGACAATCACACCCTCGGTGGAGTTTTATCTTCCCCTCATTTTGGGTTTCTGCAAGTGAAGCCTGGAGATTAAATTGACATTTCCTGTACGTTATCGCCAGGATGTTTATAGGAATCAATACCACTCTACTGTGGCAGAAATCCTCTTACGGCTGCTGAACAGCGGCATTATGGGACATTACTACCAAATCAACATGCTGACACATTTCCCCATCTCACTTATTGTTGTGTCACTGTGTGTGTGTGTGTGTGTGTGTGTGCAGGGGCTCCGTTCACACTGGAGGACTTCATTAGGGGTTTGAGCCAACAGTACAGTTTCTTCGTCCGACAGGAGGCCATGTGAGATCAGGCTGCAGACACAAACTGGCGTGTCTGCTCAACATGTAGCAGCAGGCAGACGGTGGGGGTGAGGATTTCCCTCAGAGCTCAGATGCGGCTCAGTCAAGCCTGCTGCATCCGCTGTCCGAGCTGCACTGGGATCCACAGGAGGCGTGTACAGCGACACAGCGCTGTGTCCAATTCTGACGCTAGCTGAGGAAACAATTGAAACCACTATTTATGGCTCAAATTTGATAAAGCCACTGAAATGTGACCAAACTGACCAGAGGAAGCGAGGTCAACAACATGATTTCACCTAATGTTTCCTGTAAATCATTCATTTGGCCGCGACCTACGATCAGGAGGGGTGACCCCGGGTGCTGGATATAATCCTCTTACGTTTTATTACTGAGTGGCTTTTAGGTTTCAATGACGCATAATCGTCCTTTGGATTTTTAATAGGTATGACATTCCTCCTCCGGGATTTGGGGATTTTCTTTTTTTTTTCCTTTCTAAATTAACTTCGGAGCCAATTACCATTCTGGAGTTCAACTTTAGAGGACATGCTCGCGGATTTACAGGAAATTCCATGTCCATTTAAACTAGTCATTGATTTGCTTAATATAGACGTAATTAAAACTCTCCCCAGTGTCATTTTGCTTGTTTAAAATCAGTTTGTTGATTTTATTTTTGGGGGGGAGAAAACTCGGTTCAGGGTAAATATTTATTAAAAGGCCTTTGACGCTGCTTCTTTTTTCTTGAAGCAAAAATAAACCCCGTGTTGCTAAATAAAAGACGGAGTGAAAACTGCTGCAGGAATAACTGAGTTGGCCGTTCCTGTCGTCACCTTTGTACGTCTGGTTCTGCGTGTTGTCCCCAGCCTGTGCGTCTGGAGTGCTGCCCAGTCCGAGGCCCGGGGTGTGGTCCCTAACCACCGGGTAGCCCAGCACACCAGAACACAGCGGCCTCTGCTCCTCTTCCTCCTCCCTGCCTTCCTCCTCCTCCTCCTCCTCCTCCTCCTCTCCCTCCTCGGCGGACTCTCTCCTCTCCTCAGCTGCTGAGGAGGCGTAGGTCTGCCTCCCTTGCTTGGTGTCGCAGTAGGTGGCCACTGGTTCCTTTTTGTGGGAGCCTACAGGGGGGGAAATGGTAATCAGGACATCTGCTGGGGGAACACGGACTTCTCTGCTCAGACTCCCTCTGGGGGTGTCAGGGTTGTCTCACTGCCTTTAACAACAGGCAGGGAGTGTTTTGCCAAACGACAAACGATGTCAACGGAGAATTTAGCAGTACTTTATGTTCTAGACTACTTGAGATCTATCATGTTACGCAACTGACAGTCACTCTAAAATGTGTGTTTACAAGTGGGATCACCAGTAGAAGGAGAGTGATGCTCATCACGCTCAATTCTACATCTTCACACCTAACGGATGGAGGCAGGACTGTGAAACGGACTGTTAGGTACACTCTCCTTCCTCACTTGTGTTTATATTGGGAGATGGCGATACTGTATGCAGACAGCCTGTAACCATGGCGACCGATTAGATTTGCCCGAATCGAAGCCAAACTGCCGAGTGCCGCTGTGTGGAGGTTTCCGCGTTTCCACGGTGCGAGTCGCTCTCACTCAAACACGCTGCACACGGTCACCGTGAAAGCTGTGCCGCTGTCTGGCGGCAGGACAGGAAACGTGTTTGTCTGTAGCGTAATTGATCTCGAGAGATTTTCTGAACCAGAATGTGCTGAAGGGTGTGTCGTGTCGTAAAGGAGGCTCGGAAAAAAAAAAATCGGGGTTTATTGTGAAAGCCTGTGTTGAATGAGCCTAATAAATCCAACCAGGATTAACACAAAGGAGCATTTATTGTGGCAGCATGTTGCACAGCAGCACTGACCTCAGACTTCAATAAAAGTAGAGATGAACTTGCTGCGCGCCCCCGTTAGCACGGCTTGTTAATAACCTTTCCTTCCTAATAGGTAAATAAGTGACGGGGAGTAACCAGTTGAACGACACGTGCTATTGACACCACTTCATTCATCAACTTGGTAAAATAGCATTTAGTTTTATTCCCACTTTATGCTCCAGTTTGCTTATAAAATCCTGCACATTTCTTCTCTGACTGGAGGAGTGGCGTCCGAGCGCTGAGCTATTCCACGGCTGTCTGCCATGTTTACCTTCGTTAAATGACATGCAAATGACACAAGGCTGCTGCTGCAAAAAAAAAATAACCTCACGTACCTCTGCACACATCAGACGGGCCAACTAGAATTCCGCATTCTGTCTGTTTATGTGGGAGACCTTGGACTACCGGAGATCGTTAATCTTGTGAGGCACAGCCTCCGTTCCAATTTTTTTAAATAATTCAGCTGTTGTTGTTTTTATCTTGAAATACACAGTGAAGCGCTGCTGTGTTACATTTTAAGATAGGATGTGACCATTTACAATCTGAAATACATTAGAGTTAAGACCCGATACAGTGTCGGATTTAATGCAATCATATGAACTGCTTCATCAAACTACTTTTTATCATTTGTTTCTATCATATTTATACTATTTAACTGTTAGAATTTAATGAGATTCGTGGTCCTGTGTGTTCACATCTTGCTGTACCTTCCAGGCAACGGTATGATTTCCTGGAGAAGCCAATTCTTGATTTGTTGAGCTAACTGTCGTCATGCTTGCCTGCGATTGGCTCTGCGCTTTCAGAGTGATGAGACCGGTAATGTGATTGGCTGAGAGTGTATATATTAATCACCACGCCCTCCGATCTACAGTATATTCACCTTCAGCCAGCCCGTTTGCACTCGAGCAGCTGCAGCTTAGACTGCATATACAGATGGACGACGCTTATCACGCTGATGTTTGGTCAAGTTGTAATTTTTCTGATAAGTTCTGAATTAGCAATCTGATGATATAAGAAGGCGGCGCGACGTCATGTTTGACAACTGTAAAGGCGAGACCTCGAGACCGATCAGCAGTGCGCAGACTCCAAATGGCAGCGATATAAATGGCAGATACAAAAGGCAACATCAAAGTCTTAATAAATGTAAACCGCTTGTTTCCTCATGCAAGTTTTTAGATGACATGCAGAACAAAGATTGATCGAACAAAAGATTTTACTTCAGATGATCTGACCTCTGTGTTAAGACTTTCGGTGTCTGAACATTAAACTTCACATCACTGGTACACACTCCAGATGAATGACTCCAAGTCTCGTTTTGGTTTGTGTGCTTACCTGCGGAGCATTTCCTTCTGCAGGACACCCGTCTTCGACACTCGCCGTCATCCATGTTAGAATCAGCTGCATCTGCGTACATCGCCTGTAAAGGGACAATAATTCACGTAAGATATAATGACACATACTGTACTGGTGCGCATGTATATGGACACACAGCTATTTGGTGCCACCCACAGTTACCTCCGCTGGTCTGGAATCAAATCCTAAACGTTTCAAATGAAGAGATGCCACACTTTCTCCATTTAAAGCCAACATTTCCTTAACAAAGCAACATAAACCACATCCTGCCTTGTTGGGGCGCCAGGTATCTCCTGTTTTTGATGTAATCTACCATGTAATCCCGTGTCTCCGTGACTCTGTCTCCCTCTCTTCTTTCCAATTCTCTAAATAAATAACTGCAAGCCAACACAAAGTGCACTTCCTGCTTGTTTTTAAGATAAATAAAACAACTGACTAATGTGGGTTCTCATTCACCTAATGCCACAGGCCTTATGCATCTTTCCACTGCACTCAATTCATCATAATTACAGCCTACATCATGTCCGTAATGTGCACCCCACCCTTAGTGGTTGACTAATACCGACTCTTATCTCTCACTCTTGGCAGAAATATGTCTCAATTAGCCTTCAAGCTTTCATTCCCATGGCCATGGATAGGTTGAAGCACTCAAGAGAATTAATTAAAAAGCCATTCATCCAATTGAATTGTACTTGTCAGATATATGGTACAAGGAATAGATAATAGTCTCCACTCTGAGCTTTCGTCTTACAGTAAACTTGAATTACTGAGATCGATTTTACACAAAAGACTTCCATCCATTTCACCGATAGTTATAACCAGAGACGAGAACTGGTGGCGGCAGCACCATGCAGGTTACCTTTTCATCGCGGAGGTCAAAAGTCAGCTCCAGGTTTGTGAGGAAGTGGTCGGCGAACTCTGGGTACATGTCCAGCACTTCCAGGATCTCCTCCCTCTGAATGGTGTGGAGGTCGCAGTAGCTCAGCGCCCGCACGTCGGCACAGGATTTCCCCGGCTTGGCGAACAGGTGGATCATCTCGCCGAAAATGTCATTCTTGCCTGAGGACAAAACAGGGGTGGGTGGGGACACCTGTTAGCTAACAATGCCACAAGCTTTTCTCCTCAGCTATTCTTGGTTTCTTAATGGAGGAACAACATCCACAGTAGAGGAAGGGGCAACTTTAGTACATGTTATTTAATTCAGCTGCTGGGAGAACACGTGGTTCGGACAGTTTGTGGAACAGTATCTGCTGACCTATAAAGAGATGGGCCACCTGGCAGAGAAGTGCGTGAATGTTAAAGAGGCTAAAGGGCATTGGAGTCATCTAAAAAAAGCATTTACACAATGGAAGACACACAGGCCAAACATTCCTGTCTCTGTTTACTGAGTAATGACCTACATGGCGTGGCCACAGGGTCCACCAGTGGAGCCTGTCGGAGGTCAGGGAGTATCGTGTTCAGTACACGAATAAATAATTATTACATAAATAACAGAAACATAAATTGTGTAAAATATAGAAATGAAACAATAACTAGTGAAATTATTTCACAAATTGTTGGTTTAATCGCGAGCCTATCGCCACAGTATCATTTACGAATTTTTTTTATGCATTTAATATTAAAACCTATTGTGTTTTTATTTTCCATTTTGTCTTTTTCTTTTTTTATATTACTTTAAGAAAAAGCCTCCTGTGGACAGGAAATTAGCGTTTCACTACAAACACTAAATACAGTGCACCTGGTGCTTGTGCGTAATTGCATGTTGCGGTTCCAATGGTACCGTTATGTCCATATCAAATATAATAAACTTAACTAATATTTAACAGTGTTGTTCCATAGGGGATGGCTCTGCACAGGAACAAAAATATTATCGGGTGTTGTAAATTATGAAAATGCCAAACACTGCGGTGTATTTAGATTGCTGGTGTTTGCAGAGGGTCACATTTATCTTGGTCACAGCATCGCAGATTGTGCCCTTTGATAATTACTTGCGTCCATCAAGTTAACATTGTGATGGTGCTATTCCTGTAAGCCCCAGCATGTTCACGTGCGGTGTAACGCAGCGTAATACGGGGCACGATTGCGTGAAAATGGAGAATCTGCGGCTCTCTTGCAGTAGCAGAGAAAATGCGCTGAGCTGTGTGCAGCCTACAACTCCAGCAGCCCTGCTCTTGCTCATCATGACACTGTTGTGTCACAGGTTTTTGCCAGACCTCATTGGCTCCATGAGGACAGTCATTTAAGGAGAAACAAGCCTTAGTAGAATACATCTGCCGGTTGCTGGGATGGTGAGATGACATCTACATTTGGATGCTGTCGGTAACGCATCACACCACACTGACAACTGCATGGGATTCTCGCCAACTTCCTTTCTCCCTCTGTCACTGCATTTCTTTCCAGAATTCCTCAGTCTGCCCCCTTTCTTTTACTCTCCTCTTATTATCTCCCATCGCTTGTCTTTCCTTTCTACCCCACCCACTCGTTCCGCTCTCCCATCACTCCCTGCTTCTATTGTCATCCATCTCTATTTGAAAGCAATCATGCGCTCATTTTTTTCCCCCATCAACACAGATCCTCCGTTACACCCTCGTCCCACCATGTGTCCTCCTCCACTCTCTTCCGTGCTCTCCCTTCGTCTGAGGCACGACTGTGCGGCGGCAGCCATCGCAATGTTCTTTGAAGTAAGTTATTACAACACACCCAACAGGGATCACAGCTGCCAACCTAGTCATATGACAGCACGGCGGAGCCATCTCCATTTAGCTGGCCCACCCGCGTTTACACTAATGGAGACGAGTTTAGGCAAAGCTAACTGGGCTGGAATGGCAGGACTTTTATTTAGCCAGTGCAAAGTCCTCAAGCCAAGCAGCTGCCTCCTGATGTGACTGGACCATCAGACATGATCTTCTCTGGTTGTTTTGGAGCTCCGTACTGTACCGTACAACAGAACTGACTGGGTTCATTTGAAATGTTAAGACATTCTGTGCACGGCAATGCTGAATCAATGTCAGTAAGAGTCTACGTGAGGGGGGTGCACTGCATCAGTCTCTGCACTGGCATTCCTTGCATCCTCAGACCTGACAAAGTAATGGATGCCTTTTAAAATGCCTGTGTGTGCAGCAGAAGGTATGTAGACTGCCTAGCTGACAGTAGCTTAATTCACGAGATCTATCGTCAGGGCCAAAGCGGGCATTAGCAGACCTGACACCCATTTGAACCTGAGACATTCTAAACACCATCAGCGATTTTGAGGTGTACAGTAGACCCACCCAGGATGGCCACTACAACGTCATCTTTCAGGATTTCGATGGAGCCGCGGGAGACAAAGTAGAGCGCAGTGAGCACGTCTCCGCTGTGTACTAGGGTGTCGCCAGGAGGGGCGTGGGTGGTCTTGAACCTCATAGCCAGGGCCCGGAGGCAGCCCTTGGTGGCACCGCGAAAGGCCTTGCAGCCCTCCAGGAGGACCTTGTTGAGGTGGAGGCAGATGTCTGCCTGCAGGCACTCTGGGAAACCCTTCAGGACCTGAGCGTGAAACACGGGTTAAAGCAGACATGATTATGGTCAAATGTGATGTGGAAGAAATTCTTAAAAGCTGTCACTTCTTTGATGTGCAGGGATTTATGATGTGTGTTGGGTTTTTGTTTGGGGTGAAGTTGCAGGTCAAATTGGCTGGATTTCCAGAGACGTTTCATACAATTGCCACTTGTGTTCTTTCCTTCTTCTCAAAACCTCTTACACCCTGCAGTAGAAACACTCTGCTATGCCTTTGCACACAGAGCTACAATTGACTGTTTTACCGAGACTTTCAGCAGCTTTAGCAGCAGATGAGAGACAAGACAGAACATTTAGAGACTGAGAAGCTGTAGATAAGTGACAGCACAAACTCAAAACACAGGTTCAACATTTCTTATGTCTTCTCTCTGTGATACTTCTGTGGCATTTTTTTTTTTATATTTAAGAGTTTCACTTCCTTTACGTACTTTGATGATGAAACTACAAACCATAACCTGGTAAAAGCAAAGCCAAAAAAGCAGAAACAATATTTAATTTTGTCTCAAAGAATGCCTGTCTATTGAAACATTCCTCAATACTCTGATGCGTCATCTGCTATATAGTAAAAAAAACCAACTGAAATATCAAGAATGTTTCGGTCAAGCATTCCTACCCGCCTGAGTTAGCCTGAGAGAAAAAGTCATTTTAACATTATATTTAATATTTTCTAGATTATTTGACATTTATGTGAAGACTTTCTGGTGCATATATATAGAGTTATAATACACTTACCCTTTAAAGACAAAGATACAGTGACCACTGACAAAACAACTAACGATCCCCGGACAACGTGAACCGACTGTAAAGGACGACATTTTCAAACTTGAACATCATAACAGACACTGGAAGGCGAGGGAAACGGCTTTGAGGACACATAAGGGACAGTTGAAACAAGAAAACACATTTCTTATCGTTGTCATTTACACATAAAATACAATGTGCTAATGACCCGAGCACAGTAAAAGAAATGTAGCCTGAACTGGATTTGTTTTTTTTGTTGCTCGGAGCAAAAACCGATCCGCAGATTTGGAAAGGAAAGACTGAACAACATTTGGCAAGCGCAGGTGCCACCGTGGAGCATGCAGCCAAGCCTCCCACAGTGGGAGGGAAACCTGGCAGTGCCTGGCGTGGCTGTGCCCACTCTCACAGGCGTGATTCACTTGCTCTCTGGTACCAGATGAATATCATGGGGTTGTGTTTGAATACACAGATTTCATGCAAAAGGGACCTCGAGGCGGGCCACGTGCAAGTCTACCAGTAATGGACCATTAAGGTGACCCGTGGGAAACTGCCAGTGACATCTGTGTCTTCTGCAGTAACTGCCAGGCATAAGGAGATACTGTAAAATCCTTGTATGATGTGGCATCATAGCAGCTGTTTACAGTATGTGTTCATGTATGTACAGTAAGTGATGTAACAGATAAGACACTGAGGGAACATGTCCTCCAATAACATGCATGTTTCTGGACAATAATTAAACAGTTCAAACTTTAATGCTATCTGTTATTTTATTTACATAAAGCTAAAGTCCAACAACACTACTAGTATCAGACACAGCTAGATGAAGCTCTACCACTGAGGAACATTCATATCAACAGTAGTTGAGTTAAGACATGTACCTCCTGCTCTTACCAGAGTGGTGGGGTCATTCCATTTGACATGAGGCAGACATGGAAAAGACAAACTTATGTAAGTACCATGAACAGTATCATGACGAGAAAAGCAAGAGTTACTGTATGCATAAGCAGTAACTGTGGCTTTCATTTCACTTGTGGAGTTGCACAGTTTAACCGCGATGGAAACATTATGCTATGCCGGTGACATAGCAAGATTGCTTCACAGTGAGGTAAGAGCATATTTCGGGGGAAAGCATAGTTGCAACTCGGCAGAAATGGTGCTCAAAACATCAAACTCGCACAAATGATATTGGAAAAGGAGAAGAAGCAACACAAGAAAGCAACAATAAACTTAAAGCTATATTTTGTTACCATTATGAGGAGAACAAATACACTTGCCAAATACAGAAGCCCCCCCCCCCACCTAAATAAAAGACACTGGTACACACAGTCCCTCTCGTACCATATTCATGTCAATGCCGTTGGTGTACGTCCAGGCATGTTGGAAGTACTCCTCCAGCCTCTGCCTCAGTGGGTTTGGGATCTGGTGGAAGCGGATGAATTCCTTGACCCGTAGCATCTGAAGGTGATACCTGGCTGTACCTGAATACAACCTCTGGATGATGGCGGACACGTTCCCAAAGATGCTGGCGTACATTAGAGCTGGGAGAGAAGCCAAACAGGTGACCGTTGAGCCACGGTGGATAAAGGCTGTTCATACACAGTACCTACTTCTTCTTCTTCTTCTTCTGTGCATTCCGAACAAACCACTGCTGCCGCATGAAAGACCTACCTGACGCAATGCATTAAATGATAGCACATTTAAAATTCAGTGGATCTTTCCTTTAAAATGAGCGTGTTTAATTATTGCGTTAAACTTAATATTTAATGGCTTGCATCAGCTTGTAAAATGTACAGTAAAAGTGTGGTTATAGGTTTTCAATGGCTACATGAAAAACTGCTTGTGCCGAGGATTCCTTCCTCATACGACCCCAATTACAGAGAGTTTCGGTAAAAACAGGATGAAAATACTGCATGTACTGTGACTCAGCTGTCACTCACATCCAATGAGCATGACGCAGATGGAAAAGATCTTCTCAGAGTTGGTGTTGGGGGAGACATTCCCAAAGCCCACACTGGTCAGACTGCTGAAGGTGAAGTAGAGCGCCGTGACGTACTTATCTTTGATGGAGGGGCCAGAGCTGGGGTCACTGTAGTTGTATTTCTTCCCTGCAATGAACAACAATAAGACAAAAATGACAAAATGTGGGTTTGGCATCAAAAGGGACCGTGAATTTTACATCGATGTCCTTAAAAATGTGTTTGAATGGAGAACAAAAAAACAAGCAGGGTCACCTATTGACACCCCCAGGTTGTCCAGCCAGCCAATCTTATGCTCCAGGTAAGGCTTCTCCACATTGCCAATGGCGTACCAGATGCAGGCCAACCAATGGGCGATGAGGGCAAAGATGCACATGAGCAGCATGAGGACGGCGGCGCCGTACTCCGAGTACCGGTCCAGCTTACGGGCGACTCGGACCAGCCGTAGGAGACGGGCCGTCTTTAGCAGACCAATCAGAGTGGTGGTCTAGGGTGAAAGACAAACAGAGAAGCATACAGAATTTAGTGAGGTACAATCTTCCAATAGGTTCACGTGTGAACGTTAACATGTGCTGCAGTAAAATCTGCTGTGATGCCCCTCGGCTTTAAGTCCTCCTTCTCCTCCACTTGCGCTATTGGCTGGTGAACCTGATCTGCAGCCAATCACAGGCCACTGAGGGGTATAAGGAGCCCCTTTGCACTTTTAGGTCTCTTGGACATGTTTTGCTACATGCTAACACCCAGACTATTTGTGGTGCGAGTTATTTGTGTCAGGACTAACCCTAACTACTCATTCTGCAGTAAAATGTCCTCTGTGACTGATATGTTATTATATGTGACATTATTAGATTGTTAATACTGATGCATCAATGCGTAAGCAGCATTTTACTGTTGCAGCTCCTGGAAGTGGAGCTCGTTTAACTACTTCATACAGTTAGCTAGTTTGAACTACTATATATACACAGGCAGTTAGTTTAGTCCAGTGGTTCCCAACCTAGGGGTCGGGTCCCCTCCAAAGGGTCACAAGATAAATCAGAGGGGTCGTGCGGTGATCAGTGGGAGAGGAAAGAAGAAAAAACTAAATACTGGATCATTTTGCCGCTTTGAGTCTCATGAAATGTCTCAATGGTGGAGCAACAACTCATAAGCAGCCCCTGAATCATGACAGGGGGCAAAAACTGGCAAAATTTAATTTCATGCCGTTTTTTAATGTAAAATCTTAATAGGTGAAGTAACGCATAACTATATCAGTCAAAAACATTTAGAGGAGTAAAATGAACAATATTGACCTCAGCAATGTAGTAGATGTAAATAATGATTTATAGTACAAGTACTTTTAAATTAAGCTTAAGTACAGTTCTTGAGTCTACTTAGGTACTTTCAACCACTGGACTCCACAAATGTTTCTCCCGTCATCTTCAAATGATGATTGAACCTCTCTTTGGCTTTTAAGGAACATCTAAAGTTTCTTAAAAAACAAATATCTATCATAAATGATCACTTATATCCCATTCAGCATTTGGAAATTTGACCTTTACAGCGCACCTACAAGAAAGAATCAAAGGTTTCAAGACAGACCGGGGATCTGATTTCAACATGCGGGGGACAGTAACAGACAAGCCCTGGGATAATGTCAAGCATGTCATTAGACACCGACAACAACATTCTCCCAGTGATCCAAGTGAACCAGTTGCATCTTCTCTCAGTGTCAAAGGTCATGAGCATCCTCAGCTCAGGATTAGAGATTCAAAAAGCAGCAGGTGTGTTAATCGTATTTACACACCAACATATACAAGATGCACAGACTAGACAGCGGATCATTCCCGCTGCCGTAAACAGGTCTCGGCATCCCTCAGTGTCAACACAACTTCACTGACTAAGACATGGCTGCCTATGGCTCTGCAAACCATGAAAGTCTGCATGGAACAGGCTGGCATGCAAATAAGCGCATGAGAGAGAGAGAGAGAGAGAGAGAGCGGCAGAGTTTGACGAATTCATTCACCTGGCTGATGATGAAGCACTTTTGACGGTGGCAAAATTTGCTCTAAAAATAAACATAAATATCAGCAGCTTGGAACCTTTGTCAAAGTCTCAAAGCCAGTCAGTGGCAAGACAACAGCATCCAAGCAGCCTATTAGAATGTATGCATGCGCACCACTTTACAGCCTGTCTACATTAACACACGGACTGTGGAAGGGGAGTTCGGTAGAGCAGCAGACAGCCATGACACAAGTACTGATCTATTAGTTTCACGCTATCTGTAAACACAAGTGAGACTAAGAGAATGCTGATAGGTCCTACCGCTCCCTATCCCTATTTAAAGGGTTAAAGGCAGGAAGATGATTCGTGAGGGAGAGTGCGTAACGCCGCTTCTAATGGCTCCATTAAAGAGCCTCCGTCCTCCCAGTCTCACCCCCAAATCATCGCCATCATTCACTGCGACGCATCTGTCCATCGCCGCCCCTCTCGCTGACAACTCAACGAACAGTGAATGAATCATATGTAGAGAGAGAACGAGATGAGCCCTAAATTATCGAGTGAACGTCGTCTGTGAGCGCTGCCTCAGGCATTGTGGTGCCGACTGAGTGATGACACAGTGTGTAGTGATGACACAGCACACGCTGCATGATGTGGCCCACACAGCCTAATGTCGATTAAAATCTGGACTTACTGTAAGTCAGAGGCGTTTGTTGTTGAGGAGCGTAGCTAAACCTCCCATTAGCAACCAGCTGTATAAAACATATCCACTGAATATCCCTCTGGACATCTGACCCTGTGGCCACTTTAAAATACCAAGAGTCAACCAAGGAGGTTATGTAACCTCTTTGTACATGGACACAACTTGCTATCAAATATTCAAGGTGTTCTCTAAAACGACTTTTAGTTAGACACCATAATTTAGGGCCGCTCCCTGAGAGTCGAAGATTTGAATCACCGGTCAGCGTCCCCTCAGTTGACTTGAGATTCTTCAAGTCTGTTTTTACGGTGGAATAAGCTGCAGAGTAAGAGCTTTCACGGGGTAAAATCATTTCTCTACATCAAGTCGTCGCGTCCGCTCGGTGTAAATGCCTGCAATGGGTACAGGACGGTTGTAGACCTGGACCCAGGGTGAGTTTTAATGAAACGGAGGCCGAGAGGAAGAGAGGCCTCACCCTGTCAGGCTCTGAGATAACGTTATCGTCTGCCTCCTGCTAAGAAGTGTCGAATTTACAGCTCAGCAATATAATAAGATTATAAGAAGTCTTTGGGTGTTTTTTTTTTTTATCTAATGTTGTCAAAAAATAGCGTTGCACATTTCTTCACACTGGTGTAGTCAGCGCGCGTCATCTCAGAGGGGCTAACTTGACTTGCTTACTGCGTTTCGTGAGCACAGAGGTCGCCCTGAATGTCCTGCCAAACCCTGTTCAAAAATGTAGCCGTTCAACAAGGCATTGCATGATGGTCTATATGAAATCAAAAAGAAGCGGCGAATAGTTGAACAGTCAAATCCGATTCAACTGGCAAAATTCAGGTACAGCCATACCATAATTTCACGACGGTAAATGGACTTCACTTATATAGCACAGCAGAAATAGGCCGTTAAAACAACGTTGGCATATTAAGTTGATATAACAAAAGTGTTAGCAGTGAGTGGCTTATTCAATTCATTTCAGTTTTATTTGTATAGCGCCATATCATAAAAAAAGTTATCTCATAGAACAGGTCTAGACTCTGTGATCTTAGCTTATCTACACATCCAGGAGACACAGACCAACATTAGCATTTATTTGGAGTAATGTTCGTGTCCAATAAAAGTAAAAGTCCAACATTCACTCTTTCAGCTCTGGTTTGCTCTCCAACGACTAACAAAGATATATCCGTCTCTTCAGCTGCCAAATGTTCCACTATGTCCGTTTGGGTTCAGTGCCTTGTAAATACAGTGATAATTCTCTGTGGGGGCATCATGGCAAGTACTGCAATGCCATTGTTATTCCAAAAATATTGATTGCTGCAGCTTTAACCATATTTCCAACCCTTACAGCCAATTTGCTGTTAAAATGTCACAAGTGGTCGCGTTCCCTCTGCACACTGGAGCTGCGCAGGTCACAGACTGAGCCAACACTATTGTTTTGTTTATTCATCTAATCTAAAAGGACAACGAGCATACTGAGCGCAGCTATATTACTGTCCGAGTAAATAGAATCTGAAACGCAACTCCGTGTCTATTCTGACTGTACAACTGCAGCAGGGCAAAAGTGAGACTGAGGGGGCTGCTTGTTACAATGGACCTGCCTCCACTTTCTGCTTTGTTTAGCTCAGCCGCTGCGCCGCTGCGGGTTTCACAGGGTACCAAGCGACCAAAAACAACGCACGCCTTACAATCTGACAAAGCAAAGAGCGCCCGAACGCGTGTCCGCGTGTTTAACGTGTCGAAGATGCGTATAGGAAATCAGCCGTAAAAGAGCTTTTGTCCCGTGTGGTTCATTTTGAGCTCAAACAGTGAATTTAAAAATGTGTGTGCATAAAGAGCTTTCTAAGATCCAATCAATAATAATCGTTGACATGATCCAACTTCCTGGAACTGCTTCATTGACAGCAAATAAAAGCCCGACACTGTGGACTTAATTTGTTTTATTACTGAGCATTTGCATTTGTCTTGGGAGCGTTTAGGACTGTCACCCATGCCCTTTTGGGGGACGATCTCTTGGCTTAGCTCTGAGCTATTTGATTGTGCGAACAAATCTACTCTACCATGCTCAGGATTATATCATATTTGAATTCTGGTTCGGAGCAAATGCTCACACTAAGCCGCCATCATTTGCAGTAACCCCAAATTTGAACACAATGTACATTTGGACGTGGACGTGGACATAGTAGGCAAATAATCTCATCTTCTCACAGCAGGACACTGATGTGAAAATGATGGAAGCACTTCTATGACTCCTGTAGGGAAATTCACCACCACACCATTTCTTTTTATTTGCCAGCCTGCCGAGCTGAAATCCCACACTGAGAAGCAGAGCCGTCTCTCGCGGGAGGGAGAGATTTCAACCTGCCATGTTTCTAATGAAATCAGCAAAAAAAAAAAATAATTTGTCAGAGTGGTTTCCAGGCAACACAGGTGCACGAGATTATGTCTAGAAATAGTCCCCGTCTCTGCAGAAAGAGCTAAAATAACACACCTTAAAGACGGGAGCCAGAACCGTACATGGATGTGTTATTTTCAGCTTCTGCTGGTGATTGCGGGGAGCTAAAAATACAACATTTTGTCGTCCCGCTTGTCCGGCTCGTCACTGTGTGCTTTGGACACGAGCTGTAACAGGAACACACAGTCTGCCACTGCAGCAGTCATCTCGCCGTATGACGAGGACATACATCGTGCCGTGGTGTCGCTCAGCTGTCTGCTCTTTTTCCCCCACCTGCCACTCACTGCCAGCCTCCAGCCACGGACTCCCTCACAGGAACGCCCACCTAATGGTAAATAATGACTCGGCAAACCAACGGACTGACACAGACATCAATCTGGGGTTTTTGGTGCGTGCGATTGGGGTGCGTTTACATAACCAATCCTGGCATCTAGCATTTTAACACGTTTTAGTGGATCGTGTGCGTCTCCCCATGCTTTAGTTCTTCCATGGCTTTAAACCTTAGAAAGGCTAGGCGTCACAACTGTATTGTACCTGTAAAGCCTTCCACCGTAGGCATTAGATAACTCGCTGTGCCATCTCCCTCAGACATACTTGAACAACATAGTTTCTCACAGGCAGAGTGGTAAGGGGAGGCCGGGACCTTTTTAACTGATTTGGACTGCCTGGAGCCTTCCACAGAGAAGCAGATGTGACAGCTGAGCGTCAGATTGGTTTCAACATTCTGAGCAAGAACAGCCCAGGAATATGAGCGCTGGATCCGCGGCCTCATGTCACGACACAGCGACGACCACAGAGGGACTCAGTATTTGCTGTGAAACAACACAAACAGCAACCTGGGAAAGGGTTGTGCTCATGAATTTGGGCTTCTCAAAAAGCAGCATCGGATGCATTTAGCCAAAGTAAATGGTCGCATTCTACGTATAAAAAAAAAAAAAGCTGTATTTCAATTTTATCATTTTACACAGAATAAAGATTAACGACTAGTCTAGTAGTCTACACTGAAGGTCTTTCTTCTCCCCGGGTGGCTCTCTTCACAGCCTTCTGAAGGCGGCAGGTACCCGATCCACCTGCAGTCTCCAACTGGAGACATTAATCATTATCGCTACCATTTACGTTACATCTCTATGTGGAACTGGCATTGCACTACTGCACGTTCCTCCTGCTCTCGCCCAGAGCCTTTTGGTGCTTCCTCATAGTGGGAATTGTTGGGTCTCTGTAAAATAATACAATATAGAGTACGCTCTATATGAAAAGTGCCCGAGATAACGGTGATAATAGGATTTGGCGCTATATAAATAAAATTGAGTTGAATTGTTGCAATATAATAATAGACACCTCTGAGCGTATTTGCACACGAGACATGTTGTTATTTATGGCGCTGCGGTGGCACTGAACGGCAGACGGTTATTGTATCGATCCCTGTGATGACAAATATGAATAATCGCACTACACGCACGGAAAACATGATGGCCAGCGGGTCATCAATATTCCCAACAAAAATAAGCTTCCTCTGAGGATCGCACTGAGTTGAATTGAAAGCTCTCTACAGGACTCGCACTGGCAGTTCGTCATGATGAGGAGAGCTCTGTGTTTAAAAGGGATGGCAGCAGTAGTAGAATGTGATTGGCTACGATTGTCATAGCCTCCAACACGTCCACTTATAATGAATGA
Organism: Gadopsis marmoratus; assembly: GCA_036023855.1. Classification (NCBI taxonomy): domain Eukaryota; kingdom Metazoa; phylum Chordata; class Actinopteri; order Centrarchiformes; family Percichthyidae; genus Gadopsis; species Gadopsis marmoratus. The sequence goes on along the minus strand of JAVQJF010040623.1, from coordinate 5,651 downwards.
TAAGGTATTCTTTCTGACCCCGCCCCTTTAACCAACTGTGCGCCACAGGTGCAGCAGCTGAGCCTGGCGACGCAAATAAACACCAAAAGTGCGCTTTGCACGTGTCAGAGAGGCTGATCTGTGCCACACCGCTGGGTTCACCAAAACAAAGCCCTTGCTATTTATTTGTTCATCTGTGTAATTTGACACTGCGACTCTGATACTTCGCAAAAAACTTCATGTAACACTGTGTGAATTATTGCAAAGGTGAGTGGTTTTGTTTTTCCTGAAAAATAAATGAATAAATAAATAAAGGACAAAAAAAACTGTGACGGACTTCTCTAAAGGAAACTGAAGTGTAGAGAAAAAGGCAAAAAGTAAAAGAGGAAATCGCTAACAGCATACTCCAGCTGGCCAGGCTACTTTAGCTGCCTAGATAAGAAGAGGAAGAACAGATAAGACAGTCTTCTAAAACCATTAATAACACTTTCAAGAATGAATGATAAGGAAGTTGCTGTTTATTTAGGATTTGACCAAAGTATTTTCTGGTGTGTGAACCGACACAAACCTCCTGACGTGGTTCTCCGCTTCTGCGTGCTAACATTGAATTTATACTTTTCGTTTGTTTCTGTCTCCATAACAGCTTCTCGAGAAAATCCAAACCGATCAATAGAGTGATTGAGCTTCTCACAGCCTACCTCAGAATCATTGCATCATTATCCCCAATTATTGCTGTGTAAAATACTGTAAAACACTAAGGAACTGATCCCCCTCACCTCATCTGATCCTGAGCCAAAGATGAGCAAGTCGAATGGGATGGCGGCCACCATGTCTATGAGGAACCAGCCTTTAAAGTAGTGGATGGCGATCTTGGCCGGGTGGCTGACCACCTCCTCATTGATGTTGACGTACGTGGTCCTGAAGTTTATGAGGATGTCTACAATGAACATAATGTCCACTATCAGATCCACCACGTTGAGGGGTGAGCAGGAGTAGCCGCACTTCCGCCTCCTCTGCTCCTCAATGTCATTGAGGAGGAAGGCAGCAGAGTACGGGGTGAAAATGGCCGTGTAGATGACCAGCAGCAGGATCAGCCAGTCCCAAACTGCTTTGAAGGGGCTGTAGTGAAGGATGGTCCACTTGTCCATGCGTGGCGTTTGGAGCTTGTACTCGGGCAGCACATCTGCACCCAGAGAAAGGACCTGAGGAGGAACACAGAGAAATTGATCAACTCACTCCAATGAAACTTCATCAAAGTGGAGGATTCATTTCACTGGTGTTCGGACTGTTTGCTGTCTGCTCTGCTTTCAGCCAAAGCCATTGAGAGAAACGTGGGATTTAATGGCGTTTGCAGCAGATTGGTTTTAAAAAAGGTGCTCCTCGCTGATTTTGCACATAAGGATTTCACTCAGGTTTCACTCATCACTCAAACCGGCGTATAATATTTTCTTAAATTACAATAAGCCTGATAATGTCACCAGAGTCGTGGCACTGTGCGGTGTTTCTGCATAAAATTCCAAATTAGATCATGTTAGAATGACATGAATAATCTTAAACATCCCTTGTTTTCAAGAAAATAGGTTAAAGTCAGTAAAATGTAAATACAGTTCAACATAAGCCAACATGCATTGCATTAGCCATAACATTGTTGTCCATGCTAGTATGTGGAATTGTATTATGACATACAGTTGTGTCCAAACGTATTTGGACAGTGACACATTTTTTTGTACTTTTGCCTCTGCACACCCTCACAATGGATTTGAAATGAGATCAAGATGTGATTGAAGAGTAGACTTTCAGCTTTAATTAAAGGCGTTCCGACAAAAATATCACATTAACCGTTTAAGTATTTACAGCCATTATACAAAGTCCCCTGACAAAAATATGTGGGAAGTTGAGCATCGGAGCAGGAAAACAAACACTTTCAGGTAAAAAAAAACAAAAACAAAACATTTGCATGATTTGTCTACAGGAAACAACTTCAAGACAACAGCATGCATGAAGTCCTAACTGTGTTTTGCATTGAGGATGGAGGCATAATCCATTCCAGCGAGCCTGGATGTCACCATCATTGTCTCTGTCATTGCAGTTACCACATATACCTGGATAGTGTTTAACACCAACGTTAGACCATTTCGAATAAGAGTCACAATGTCTTGGAGGTAATTATAGGTTGCGGGCAAAGGATAGTGTCTGATACTTCAACAGCCGGGAATTTTCAGACCGTGGCTTTCACTGCCGATTATCGTAGCTCTGAGGAGGAGAGAGCGGTAGGTACAGCACATGAGCTGCAAGGGCAGAGAGACAATTACTGTATGCCAGGGAGCGAGAGAGCGAAGAAGAAAGTAAAAACATTAAATGACTCCATCACTTATTGCCTATCTGTGCCCTGGTCACCTTTATCACCCCTGTGATTAAGAGGAGAGGTCTGGGGGCCAGAAGAATGATGTTTGGCACAAGAAAAGGCTTAAGTGTTAATAATTGAATTGGCTATTAGAAACTCCTGCCCTCTGCGTGATGGGAAGGGTCAAGCGCTTTTACCCTCTGATATGGGACAACCTTTGAAATCGATCAGAAACCAAAGAACAGACAAGGGGAATGTGTTCTATTATGCATCAGACTGCCACTTCATTAAAAGCAGCCGTTTCAAATGCTTGTGTCGTTACGGTCCCAACTCGAGATGTAATTGCTGTTCGCTTTCAAATAACTGTGCTTAGATTTGCGTGCTCCTAAACTGATTCGTTAGAAATGGCCCAGTAAGAGGTACGAACAGACAGATAGAAAAGCACTTGCACTTACCCAAGACAGTTTTTGGGATGAACTACCAATCTATCTCGACGGGTTCGAGTCCATGCACAAACGCTGTTCTGCTGTCATGCAGTTTATGAACAATAGTGACGATAAAAACAAGATGGCAATTCTGCACTACACTCAGGGCTCGGCATGCATGGACACATTACCCTTCGGTGACAGTCCTGGATTAACGTGTTGAAGCCAATCTGTTTCTATATAAAAGATCCATCTTAATTATTTAGCTTACCTACTGTAGCTATGTGCACTTGCCGCAAATTAACTCTCTCTTGTGCGATAATGGAAGGCTCGCTCTTGTGCTTGGCTTGGCTTCAAACAATATGCAAATGAGCTTCAGCTTTCTAGCCTTGTCCGGTCCTTTTTTTTGCCTGCACTGTCAGGGCTGGGGTATTATTTCTAAGAGTGGAGTGTTTGTTTGATGTTTCCGCGGTTAATCACGTGGCTTCCAGCATCAAAACGTGACGCATGGGCCACTGGTTGGTGTTCAACACTCGGCCTCAGATAACCCCAAGACGTTTAAATTGAGACATCAATGGAAAGTTGTGGGCATCTACGACTCACGTGTACGTGAGCCGCATGCACCGAGACGTTCAAGATGTACGAAACAGCACGAGAGCTGCAAGTCTGCTTCCTTTCTTAGTGAACCAGCTTCCTGGGTGAAACCCTCCCATCTGCCTGTGGTAGCTGCGAGGCAGCCAGGACCAGGAGAGAGCGTGTCTGTGCAGACGCCTTGATCGTGGCTTCAGATGAACCCAAGGGGGTCCGGGGGTTGGTTTCAAGACATCTGCTGTTGTGTTCTGTTCCTCAGTCAGGTGTCTAGAAAACTGCGCAACACCCCATGCCTTATTTATCTATTTGTTACTATGATAATTATAATGCTTAACAGCACGCAGTAAGCAAAATATAGAAATGACACTATATGCCGTCATAGAAGGAGCAAGGGAGGAGGGGGGCTAAAGACATACGGGTATATATACCAGTGAAACATCTATTTGACAGCTAATTTCCAGGCAGAGCAGATATTGTAAACACAGCCCAGAGATTACATTGTGATAATATAATAAAACAGACGCCACAGAGTGACAGGAAACATGAACACGAGAGAGATAAAGTGTGATTATGTCTCCAGCTGTCAAAGCTTGGATGTTCCACTTACGTGGTTAATGCACCGGTTTTTTTGTTAACACTACCTAACAAAGCAGAAGTTACACAGCAACTGGTTTTCATTACCTCTAGTCTGCCACAGGTTACAAAAGTCCATTAAAACCACATTAACCAGCCTGCTAAATAACTTTGCCTTTAATGCTAGATGGAGAGGTCAGCGTGATACACTGTGGTCTGCTCTGTCTCTGCCTGTGGCTCCAGTCTAGGCCTCCAGCTGAAGTTGCCTTTGTTGGGTCAGTTTCAGTGCCCTCTATCCGTTACACCAAAATGCAAAACTGAGACCTAATCAGTGGTTTGGGGCTGCTTCGGCCTACCCCTGTGAACACATGCACTTACAGTCCCTGTCTGCTCTGTGCTGCCTCTCAGCCCCGGCAGGGAAGGTGAGAATGACCTCTAACCTCCGTGACTCTAGAAATACAGCCTGAGCTCTGGACACTGTCTGGCAGCAGTAAGAGTATCCACCGCAAGTGACAGACACCTCTGCCGTTTTACGTGGCAAACCTTTGAGTTTCAATTAATCATCCTGACGCACACAGAGGATAAGTGGGGGAAGGAGGATGGAGGCAATCTGCTGACTTCATCGGATGCTCAATATGTGTGCAAGTGTGATTTGTGATTATAGTAAATGATATTATGATGACCATTACTATTAAATTCCAATGTCTCTCCACTCCAGTCTCCACAACCTCAGACAGTCAACTAATGACTGGTGGGACGAATTACTAATAAACACAAACTGTACGTGCCCACTACTGTTCTTAAGTGTTTTCAAGTTCTAGTCTCAGGCAACAGCAAAGTACCAATAATAATCATGACAAAGAACACTAACACATGGCTGGATGATGGATCATATACAACAATGACAATAATACAAAGAGCCAGACCGATATACTGGCCAATATTAACTTATTGCAGATGTAATATATGTTGGCCGTAAATCAAGTCAAGTCAATTTTATTAATATAAAGCCCAATATCACGTTTCTCAAATTTGCCTTAAGGGGCTTTACAGTCTGTACAGCATACAACACCCTCTGACCTTAGACCCTCCATTCCGATAAGGAAAACTAAGAAGGGAAAAAAATGTTAGAAAGCTCAGGAAGAGCAACAAAAGGAGGGACCCTTCTCCCAGGACAGACAGACAGAAATAGATGTTGTATGTTACAGAATAGACCTACATAGTAAAATTACAATGTGGAAAATCCAAATAACAAAATTATAGATTTGAAAATAAATCTCAGCACAGACATTCTAAACTGGGTTTGAGGTCATTTAGAATATTGCATAGTGTTCCACCAGAGAGCAACTTACAATTTCAACTGCAAAATGCCCCGCTTAGTATGTGTCACAATTCTTCATACATACTGTATTAGGGACCCTTAGTATCCATTATTTTAGATGAAATGTTTATTTATGTTACGTATACATTTCTACACACACACAGTGTATATATAGTAAAAAATAAAGCATCTGCCTCAAAAATCCAGTATAGGTCGGGCGATAACTCACACTGTACATGGGAATTGCAGAGTATCTGTGAGTACTAGAGGTCGTCATGGTTACAAAACGTGGGACCTGATCCAAAACAGACCTGTGGTAAACCTACCCAATCACGACCTGCATTAATGAATTCTATAAAAAGAGAGACCTGATCTGTACGGGACCCATGCACAGCTAGACCCGACCCGATTAGACCTG
>JAVQJF010040613.1:0-14387 GCA_036023855.1 Gadopsis marmoratus | reverse complement strand
TTTGGACTTGGTCAGCAGATCACCTTCGCCAACGGCTGCAACGTACTTCAGAGCGAGACTTCCTGTTTCTGGTTAAACAAAAGAGGATCTGACTCTTTAACAAACGGTCTGTCTTGCCTAACTTGTGCAGCCTTGCTATTTACATTAGCAGGACTGAACCTTCCACCTCCTCTCACTGCTTTCCCCGTCTGTGGGGTTCACCCATAATTCCCAGCGTGTGTGTGTGTGTGAGCGGGCTGAGTGTTTGAGGTGTTTTCATTCATGCTGTGAGCTACCGCAAGTGCATGAAATTCAAAATTATTCTGCAGCTTTCTTCATCTCCCTCTCTCCCCCCCTCCACATGTCCTCGCCTGGCAGCTGTTTGATGTCACGACCCAACAAATAATTATCTGTAAGGATAGAGATGTCAGGGAAACTGTGATACACACACACACACACCATAACTGGAGACGGCGTGATACTGCAGGGATGAAAAGTGAAGAATAAAGCGGAGGCAGAAGGAGATGGACAAGGAGAGAGTGTGCTGGGATCTACATAATGTCACATCTGGAGATGATCTTATCAACACACGGGGAGTTATATGGCGCCATATCATGCCAACGTTATCTCAGGGCACGTTTTCATACAGAGCAGGTCCAGGCCGACTCCAGAACAACCCATAAAGTCAGTTAAAGTTAGTTAGTTGGCTAAAGCATACCGTTTATGGCTGTGGTCTTGTTTGCGTATTTCCATAGCAACATGCAAATCTACAGGCAGTCAATTATCTGTAATATTCAACAATTTGTTGTTTATTTAAAATGTTTTGCATCTTTGAAACGAATCCGTACCACGTTGCAGTCTGGCAGGCTGTGAGAACACACAGATATAGTTAGTTATTTGATGTTTTACGTACAGTGCGCCGCCTGATGTGTACATAGAGAATTACATTTTAAATCAAGTTACTGTACCTTTTTTTTTTCATCTAAAAACTGGTTATATATATATATATAATTGATGTTTTTTCATTATTAATGCAAGAAAACCTTTACTAAAAGATTTGAGTACAAATCTGCAATTTGTAAAAAACTAAAAAAGTGCATAATGGAGAAAGGCAGGGATATTAGTACGGGATAATTAAAAAGAAAAAGCCCAAACCACAGAGCTCCGGCGCTCTTATACTGATTTAATTATAGAGATGATGAAAAAGTTTTGAATTACATGAAATAAACAAAAGAGCTTCTCTGTCAGTCATTGCTGAACTTCTCCTCTTTCATCAGCAGCAAACTCTCGTGACTCCTCTCCCTCCTTTTTTCACCCTTCCCTAACTTCTCTTCTCTCTCCTCCCTTCTGTTTTTTTAATGTCCTCTTTTCTCTCTATTCCATGCCTCTCCTCTGTCACATCGCCCGTCCACCTCCCTTTCACCCCCCTCCTCCTTCACTTCTTTTCATTTCTCTCCTCTTTGCCTCCAGTCCTCCTCATCCACTCGTCTCTTTTCCTCTCGTTCCCTCGTCTCCCTCTCTCATCTTCTTACATCACCCTCTCTCTCCTCTCGTCTTCTAGCATTTCAATTCCCAAAATTCCCTCTTCGACCCTTCATTTCCTCGCCTCTCCTCCCTTTTTCATCACCCTCATCTACTCGCCTTTTTTATTTACTGCACTTGCTCAAATCATCTTCCCAGTCAAATGTTATCTTTCCTTCTCTCTCACTTCTTTTTCTCTCTTCTTAAATATTGCCCCCCTCCCTTCTTTCTCTCTCTTTCACTCGCTCAGGCCCTCGGTCCCTTTTTCCTTTTCATTTAATCTTTCCCTCCTGCTCTTGAAGTGATTGACATAATGATGTCAAATCAACATCAATTAAGCAATTATATCTACATCAATGTCTTTCACCAACTCTTTCTGGCAAGAATGAAATCATTACGGCGGTTTTTCTTTGTCCCAGCTAAGTCCCCAAAGAGCTGCCAGCAGCCCCTGAACTGGCCAGGCTTTGTTTTTCTGGTCTAGGCTGAGAGAAACCGCAAAGACTCTGGTTTGCCCCTGTCAGAGATCATGGTTTCAGCCACAAACCACAAGTGAAGCCCAGAGTACTTGTACCAGATGTTGTAACATTAGAAATGTTGGGTTAACTATGACCACCGGCAAATCTTTTCTGTTTAGAATAATGCTGTATAATTCTGTAAATTGATGGTTTTAGGACAACACAGCTACAAGATACTTTTAAGAATTATTTAGAGAAACCACATTTGTGTCACTTCATGACCAGAACTGAAGCTGTTGGCTGAAGTTCATAGTTAATCATATCCTTTGAAAAGTGGTGGCCTTAACAATACTATCAATTGCTGCCAGCACACATATTAAGTTAAAGGATTTAAGGCAATTTTCTTCCTCTTCTTTCTCCTTCGTGGCAGCTGGATTTGCAAGGTCACACAAGAATCCATCTTGCCAGGATTCAAGTTCTGCATTTGTGGCTGAAAGACAGTGGTTCGGACCAATCACGGTCAAGAACTGCTGGCAGCTCAGGGGCATGAAGCGACTGTTCGTTCACTGAAGTGAATTGTTCCTTTAAGGGCCACACAAAAGCTGCTTGCTTCCTTGGTTTCAGCCAATTCAGATGTATATATTTGAACTTACTCGTCTTACATTAGAAACCAGTGTTAAAAACAGATTTTTCACATTCCATAAATCATCGTACGACCTGTTTAAGTGTTCGGTCTGCCAGTTGCTTGTCAGGCCTGTCTGACAAATAGCTGACTGTCATTCTTTTCTGCATTCTTCTATAGCTCCAGACGTAGAAAAACTGTGTAATCGCCACTCATTCATCAAACTCTCGGCGCTCTAGCACTTGAGAACAGAAGGGCAACACAACGTTTCTGCCTTGTAAGGACATTGATAGGCGCTCGGTGTTACAGAGCCAGGGCTGATATTCACAATGTGTTGGAGAAATGAGTTGAATGACAGCGACGCCGGCGGCGTAATAAGAGACATTAAAGGCTTTTCAGACATAATTGGGTTTCTGGGGTTCGGCTGAAAGGGCCCGCTGGAAAAAAAATCTGTAGCTCCTGAGTTGTCCCTCGTAAATCACTGGAATCACAATCCATATCTCTTGTCTACATCTTTCATTTTATCGCTCCTATCTCCTTCCCAGTCAAGCTTTTCTTTCAATCCTTTCTCCTCCATCCGTCTTCACCGTGTCCCGTTTTCAGGACAGTTTCTCTGTCAGACCTCCTTTTCCACATGTAGCTCCTTCTAATTTACCCAGAGTTCATCTCCTCACCTCCTTTGTCTCCTCTTAATCTCTCTATTTACACACTCACAGGCGAATTCCCTCACTTCTGCTGCTGCTAAACCTGCCACAAAAGGTGAAACGCGCCTCTAACAGTGCTGCCAAGAAAATAGCATCTCGGTGCTCCAATGCTATTTGCACGTATTTAGGTAGAAGATGCCTACATATGGTGCAAAACTGCATTGCAAAACAAGTCGAATTCACAAGCCCAATTCCCAAACACCACCGCTATACAGAAAATTAGTGTTATCAGAGAGATGGTGGTAGCTGAAGCACATTCATAAGAGGTGTCACTTCCAGACTGGCCAGTGATGATGGCAGCAGAGACTGTAGACAGGCGCAGCCGTCGGCACGCCAGGCGTTTCCCCTGAGCGTATATAACACTTTTTGATTGTGGCTCACAGTCTGAAAATTTGAGTGGCCACAACCCATTCTTATAAATTCACACGCGGCGGTGTTATTCTGAGAGGTGTTTCCAATATTTTGTCCACCCTATTTAAATCAACGAGAGTAGACTAAAATGCTCTAAACACCTCAGTGTCTCACCCACTCACACACAAACTCGTCTCTTGTCTCTGCCGAGGTCGTGGGTGGTCATGTGGTTCTCGATAACATTCTATCAATCCGCCAGAAATCTATCGTTACATGCTGTGTGTGTGTGTGTGTGTGTGTGTGTTATTGTGTCATTCATTTTCTCAGCAGCTTTGACCTTTGATGTCCTGATAATTCTGTTCATTTCAGGCCCCCGAAACCCTTCAGGTGATCATAGCTGGAGAGTCTGCAGAGAGCAGACTGCTGTCAGTATATAATAAACATTGCTATAGCAGACGGCAGAATACTGTTTTCATTCTCTAATTAATTTAAATGACTTTAACTGCTAAATTTGTTTCTTTCTTTTTAAGTTACTGTAAATTACAATCAACGTGTGTTTTCAAATTAAAAGCGTACCTGCAACAGGACAGATTTTCACAGCAAATATTTTGAATTGCGTGTTGTGACTTCTCAGTTTCCTGTCTTAATAGTCAACGTTATGCCCACATTCTACATGGGGGACTTATCTTCTACATGCGTGCATCAGGAACTGAGTAATAAAGTAACTGCAGTCATAAGGCAATTAAGTGATAAAGTCAGGATGCAACTGCCACATGCAGACATCCTGTGCCCATTATGCTTAAGGTTAACTTGCAGAACATAGCTTAACATATAGTGTCAAAAGTCCATTTACCATCATGCTTGTCAAAGCAGGAAAAGCACAGGTGGAATTAATAACATTAATGATGGCTGCATTGCATTCAGCAGAGCCAGCTCCAGGACTCACTCACTCACGTGGCTTACTGGGACACTTAATGGAATGGAGCCACCGTTAATGTTATCACTTACACCTGTGCTACTCCTGCTTTGACAAGGCAAAATGTCTGCTGTGAAGCGGGTCCGTCCTCTGCAGTCCCCTGTTGGTCTCTGCGTGTGTGTGTGTGTGTGTGTCGCTCCTGTCCTGCCACTCGTCCCTCGTTCCGTAAAGAGAATCACCGGGACTCTAAACATTTAGTGTTGGGCCAATACTTTACGTCCTTTTTCACAAATATTGTCTAGACTCAAACACATGACTTCATCAAAGGGATTGAAAGAAACACTTAAAGTTTTAGACTCAACATTAAACTTAAAACTAGTCATTCAAGTGTAATGCAGAGGTAACTAAAGGGCTCACATTGCCAGCCAATTTGTCACAATAGAATAAAAAAGCAATGAAAGCACAAGCAGAGCAGTTGCTTCAAAATATCTACGTATGTATTGATATCTTTACTGTGTCTTTATCATGGTGTGTTTTCAGTTTTTCAAACTATTGAAGTGTGAGAGGTTTTTGGTGTCGCATAGATTGTCCCAGTAGATACATGTTTATCGTCACATTTCCATTTTGAGTGCAGCCTGTCTGATTTGGGTTTTTTTTTTATTTTTTTTTAAACTCAAATCAGCTCCTTGTGTAACTGGGTCCTCTTAGTTCATGGGAATCTCTGAGGGACGCCTGAATAGGAACAAAAAACTTTTTAAACTAAAAAGCCTTGAAAAGGTTTTTATTATGAGCCTTGAAGGAAGTGTGTGTGTGTGTGTGTGTGTGTGTGTGTGTGTGAGTGTGTGTGTGTGTGTGTGTGTGTGTGAGCATGCAAGAGAGTAAAAAAAGGTTCGACAAAAAGGGGATGAGCAGAGCTAACGAGTGAACGAGATCCAGTAATGAGAAAATAAGAAAGTGAAGAAGACAGATAAAGAACAAAGAAAAAGTTTAAAAGCACCGCTAACTCTCTGAGAATTAAAATACAGAGTACAGCAGCCTGGAAACAGAGATACAGAGCTTCCTCCTTAACACACACAGACCATCTGTGTACCTGAAAGGGAATCACCTTTTTCTTTGGGTCATTTTACACATTTAGCTGTTGTGAAGGATTTTGGAATGAAACCCCTTCAAAAAAAAACACACAATTTCCAACACAACATAAGTAACGGTTGCTGCTTATATAAAAGCGTTTTCGTGAAATGGTTTCCAAACACCAACATGTCAAGGCGATAATTCTGGTTCTTTTTTTAAGGTTTTTTGTTTTTTGCCATAATTGCCTGTTGCCTGTCGTATCTTACCTGAAAGACCGGAAACGTATTTGCTACTGAAGCATCTTGAGTGGCTTGTCTTGGGGATTATAATCACAAAAGAATTAGAGCACAACTTTTAAAATCTGTGTAGAATGAATTTGACCATTATTAAAAATACTGTGTGTTAAACAAAAGGTAAAACACCTTTTGACATTATGTTACAGCTTCTGTTCTTGCAGATTTAATTGATTTACACAGTATAATATGTACAAACATAAGGGGACCTCTGGAGGAGCATTAAATGTGTTTTTTTTATTACGTAAATCTTAAATGTATCATTAGTCAATTGCACTTAAGTATGAAAAGAATAAGTTTGTTCCTTTCTGGCTACTGAAACGCAGCGCTTATCGACAGTCTGCAACATGTTCCTTACAGCAGCTTCTCCCGTTGTTTCCGGGCCAAACATCAGCTGCATCCTGACGGGCTCCACTGAGCGGAGGCGAGAGAATGCAGGAAAGCACATCCTTGCTCACGTTCCCTCAATATTATCTAAACGGTGCAACAACACTGAATGGGGAGAAATTAGCATTCACTCTGCATTGATCGGTGCAGCTTCCTTAGACACTTGAGACATCAGCTGATCCCAAACTGCTCTGAGCGTTAGAACGACAAGTGTTGCGTCTCCCCCTGCGCTGTTCTCTAGGAAGGTTGAATGTCACCCGATTTGATTCACATTCCTGCCCAGGCCTGCGTTAATAGCTCTGCTGTTTATCTTTCTGTGGAGCTCATTTCATATCGACTTCATCATCATCAAACATCAAAAGAGCCTCACAGGATTTAAACGTTATAGTCACGCTAACGTATTCCAGTCTGATGAACTGTAAACCTGCGAGAAGCCAGTCGGCAGACATTTGGTGATTTGCAGGTCGAAGGATGTTTAAGTGACTGAAACTGGGCTCAGTTTGGTCGAAAGCATTTTTTCTATCCCTCTCCTCTGGTAAAGTCCTGCCTACATACTGTAACTTTACATTTTTCTAATTACGTTTTGCAGGGAAATGTAACTTCTGCCTGGATTGTGTTTAGTGTGGTTTTCTGCAGGGAGCAAAGTGTCAAAGGTCATGAGGAGGTGATTCTACAAAATTCAGGAAGTTCAGGCTAGCTTTTCCCTCCCGTTTCCAGTCTTTATGCTAAGCTAAGCTAGCTGGCTCCAGCTACGTACTTACCGTAAACACGTGAAAGTGGTATCAATCTTCTCATTTAACAAAAAAGTGTTATGTTTCAAAATGTTGAACCATTTTTACAACAAAGAGATTGTGATTTAATTCAAATGTTAATGAAGTGAACATGTCCTCTCTCATTGTTCAACTTCAAGACCACAGTGTTTTCCTAACCGTAACCAAATATCACGTCTGCAAACTTTAACTTTCATCACAGATTTAAACTGGATGTCAGCATGTCTTTTGACCTATACGCGTTTCTCTCTGCATCTCTATTCCTTTACACTGAGACACAGAAGGCCGTTCCACTATCACTTTCATCACAGCAGACATTTTGACGCGTCATATTAGGAAGAGCGCAGGTTTTGCTAATAACATTAGCAATGGCGCTGTTCTGTTCCGACAGAGTGATGCTGGAAATGATGCAGCTAGATGGAGGAAAATACATAAAGACAGTGTTAATGAACTGAACACAGCTGAAGATGGTCGGAGTCCTAAAAAGGTAACAACCTGCATTGTGGCATCGTTGAATGAGCCAAGAGATGATTTGGTCTGTTTTCCTTCTGTTTCCTCTATTGTCTTTTCATCAACTTTTTTAACCCTGTCTTGATCTATTTTCCTCCCTTATTGATATTTTAAGAAGGCTTTCATGAAAGTGGATAGTGACAGCTGAAGAGAGTCGGGGAGTGACTTGGCTGGAACCGAACCTGCTCTCTCTCTCGCTTATTGTTGTCTTTTCCTGTTTTGTTCTCTTCCTTTCATCTTCCACTTTCGTGTGTTCCATTCTGCCGGCGTCCTTTCTGCAGCTCTAGTCATAAAACCGAGATAATCTATTCCTCTGAATTATTTACATCAGTTGGCTCCATCCCCTCTGTCGCCGGGCGGAGTTGGCAGGACGACACTGCGACCGGCTCTGTTTTTATTTTCAGGTGGCACAATTTGCTTTAAGGGCATTTTCTTTTATTGGCAGGGGAACATTGTGCCTTTCAATCTGTGTTTAATCTACTTTTAAGGGACGGATTCTCCGAACCCTAATGATGAATCTGGCACAGTGTGTGTGAAGACCTGCAGTGCTGAATGGCTCCAAAATGAGCTCTACAGAAAACATAATGCTGCTGGTTTGGGAAAAGTGTTATCCAAAATGAAAAAAGGGGGGGAAATAATTCAACCTTAGTTTTCAAACAGCTCAGTGCTGATTGCACGATTCATCACGGTGGCTCCCAGTACAACACACAACACACCAATCCTGACAACTGATCATTCTGCTGCGTTTGCTTGAGCTCTGCAACATGAATCGCGATAAACTGGAAGAAGGTTGTTAAGTTCAAAGTTATCCAACTAATTGTATTAGTCAGACTTCTCTGCTTTATGAATTTCTCTAGACTTTCTCCAAGCAATTATACAACAGCCGTTTATTTGTTGAATAATGAGATTTCTAAAATGAAAAACAATCCAGGACTAACGTAGGCATGTGGATAGGCAGAGGCTGAGACTCATGGCTTCCCTTCTTGTCTGTCTGCCTGGGACTTTATTTATCACATAGGATCCAACAAAAAAATAAAACCTCAGAATAAACCTGTCTCTATTTCTCGTACTCGCACCCAGTCTGAGAAGTGATCACCACTCTAAACTATTTTGGTATTTTACATGGCTAAAATGTGACAAGCATCTACTCTCCAGAGAGGAAACTTGCTGCCACGTTGAAGCAGCGCGCAGGACAGACCAGGTTGTGAGGGAGGCATGTCTGTGCAACAGAAGCCATTGTGTCACCAGACTAGGACTGCAGAGTCTTTTAACAGTCCGATGGGAATGTCTGGCATTTGGTCACAGCTGGCTCGGGCAAAATGTCGTGAGTGGGCTGCGTTTATGTCTTCAGGGCCCCTGGTTGACCACAGCGATGACTGTCTCTACTCTTATGTCTCCCTGCAGGAGGAAGCAGGGGAGGGAACTGAGCTACTGACTCAAATGGAAGTCAGACGACCTTTTTCGGGGCTCGAACAAAAGTCTGTTAAAGACAGCTTGAAATTGTATTTACTCATGACTGGCATCTTTTGTCAGTTACAGGAGCCAAGAGGTTGAAACTTAGGCATTGGGTTGGACCCTGTGAGGAAAAATAAAAAGCAAACAATGTCAATTATGGCAAACACAGCCCAAGACACACTTCTCTGTGGGCCTTAATGTGTTCCTAAATCCAAATCCCCTAACTCCACCCTATCTTAGTGACAAATACATTTGAGGTTTTTACATTCATTCGAATACAGTCAGAACCATTAGTGGCCACCAGAGGAACTGCAGCTTAAGGAACTACGACTCCATCTTTGGTGGTGGTTGTTTGGGAGGAACTCGAGGTTTGTCCAAACTAACCCCCCAGATTACCTGTTGGAGTCAACTACATAAGGATCCACATCCCGGGCAACCTGCCAGCTAATCGAGTCTGAGTGTAGGTGGCATATACAAAGTTAGCATGACCCTTAGTCACAAGGGGAACAGTTACGAGAGCAAAATCCATGTTGAAATATACCTCAATTTTCTATTCAGTGAAGTGAAGTGAAGTATGTGGTTGTGTAATAACAAGGATGATGTGCTTTTAGCAAGTTGGACAAGAGCTCTCAGACTAATGTCATCTTTATAACGGCCATCAGCTGTTTCTTATCTTATTTTAATATAACCAGCGAGACACTGGGGGGCGCTGTCCGTGGTGCTGGAACAACAACGCTGCAGGAAGCAGTCGAGGGAAAGCCGTGATGGCTGTGCTGCTGTCCGTGGTGCTGAAATGGAGAGCTGCGTTTTAATACTGAAAGTACACAAATAAAACACAAGTGTAGGAAACACACTAAGAGACTCCACACAAATGCATGTAAAAACACACAATCACACAAACGCGGCTGTTTATCATCCCTGTTTGTACAGAGGGAGAGAGAGAGAGAGAGAGAGAGAGAGAGAGAGAGCAGTTAGATAGAGGAGTGTTTAGTGATGATAACACACACACACACACACAGACACCTTATGCAATGCTGAACACAAAGTGCCATTATACTCTCTTAACCTCCACTCCAGTAATATATATCCAAATTGAAAAGAGGAAAATCACTTCTGCAAAGTCATCATTCAACATGTCTCCAGAACAAACCATTTGTTTTGGGGATTTTTGGTTGTTTTGATTCTCAGCGCAGAAAGTGACGGTTTTACTGCTTCATTTATTTTGTCTCCACCTCTGTGGAGCGTCTGCACTGGAAATCCAAGAAATGACCTGTCAATCAAACAGTGATTTCGGGTGTATGATGGCAGGTGTGATCTCGCAGGGCTTCTGACTCAGTGACTCGGGCTGCATGTCTCTCTTGGGGTGATTGACGTGTGACTGGAGGTCAAACCGAAAACCAACAGCTTCTTGTTGAGCTGCAGACATTGCAGTCCAGCTTAGGCTATAATTACTGGGGTATTTAGCATCAAAATACAAAACATGTCCTTATTTTGGATTTTCAGTTGGCCATGTTGGGACCCCCTGCAGGTGCTGAGGGTGCCCATCGACTCAGTTATCGTGGTTGTTGGTCCTTCAGGGAGGATAGAAGAAGGTGGTCTCGCCAACTCAATTTAAATCTCTATAGAGATGTGTTTCCTTGGCCGACCACCACGTCTACGATCCTCAACGTTGCCCGTTTGTGTGTCAAAAAGATGTGATGCTGGTTTGAAGGTAAAGGGCAGTAACACCAAATATTGATTAGATTTATATTTTTCTTTTGTTCGCTCACTTTTCATTTTGTCAATTGATGAAACTAAACTATTGACACTTCCATTTTTGAACACACTCTTAGTCTGCAGCATTTTTTCACACCTGCATAAAACTTTGATCAGTACTGTGTGTACTGTGGATTACAAGGACAGAAAGAGGTGGAGGAACATCACCTACTTCAGCTAACTGCAGATGCCAGATGGGGTTGTTTTAATTTTAGTAATCTTTAGTGTTCTTTGACCCCAGCATGGCTATTTCCTGGCAGGATTATTTACCAGTGCAGACCACAAAGTATCAGCGTAAAAGATCTGTTCATTAATGTCTTGCTGGCACTACAACAGGAGCCACAGAGCACAGCAGGACGAGCGAGAGAAACAGAGTGGAGAGGTTTGACTTTGAAAAAGAACGATTTTAACACTGGCTGCATTCTCTGTCTCTATCAGCGACTGTGGAGGCCTCGGGCTACGCGGTGGTTTGTCAAGGCTGTTCAGGTAAGAATGTGCCAAATGGAGGAAGATGTGGAAAATAAGAAATTCAAAATCCTCCTTACTGCTCCGCAGCAAAAAGCTGCAAATAAATATTTAAACGAATTGCTTCTCGGCTTTTAGTGATTATTCTTTGCACATCAAGGTTTTATAGCTTGTGTTTATTTACATTTCTTTAATTTGGTTTAATTAAGTCATGGCTGCCCTCTCAGCACAGCACTCGCCTTTTTCAACGTGAAATCCGCTCATTTAGAGCGACCGCTGCTGTAAAACGTTACGACTCCGAGGCTGTCGGGTTTTGGCTGCTTTCCGTCTGTCAAACCGGTGAAAGCTCGGGACGCTCCAAGGTTGGATTTTAGGAGGTCCATTAACGTTTGCTATGTTTGTAGACAGTACACACACACACACACACACACATTTTTAAATCAAAGTGTAGGGTTGCAGGGTTCATGAGGTTACATCTCCTTTCGCTGTCTCCCGACAGCAGTCGGTGGTGTAGCTGAGCCTGAGCTATTCATTTAACACTGGAAGCAGAACATTTCTCTGCCGGTGGAGGGAATGTCTGCCGTTTGCGGGGTCCATTTTAAGTTAAAGCTCCCTTCTAAAACATGTCCACTTATCCCTACGGGCCCTGGAGCAAAGACAATTAAAGTTACAGTCAAGCAGCTGTGAGATTTAACGTCTTTAATTTGACCTCCTGCTGAGAGGGAACGTGAAGCATCACATGGCTCTTTCTAACTCAGCTGAATATGGACGCAAACATACAAACTAAATGTGCATCTTTTCATTTGGATCATTGTTGTGTTTAAGTGCATGAATCTACCACACGACCTTCAGACTGACACAGGGTTTAACTGCCAGTGTTGTTGGTTTTTGCGTGAATTTGCACGTGTGATGTGACATTTCTTTGTCATTATATTGTTTTCTTCAAATATTTCTGGGTATCAATATTACTATTGTATCTAGCCAGTATTTCCTGCTCGTTATATGGGAAGATAATTTTCAGCATCCTCCTCCTGCTGCTTTCACTCCTGCTGCTGCCATATTCACTGTTTGCAGCCGGGACAGTGAGGAACGCTGTTTGAAGCTGATGCCTCTTGTTGTGGTGCTTCATCGAGCGCCACATAGACGGGGGGGGGGGGCAAATTACATTTTAGCCATAACAAAGTGATTTCTCTGGATTCTGATATCTCGTACTTGAGCGAGAGCACTGCCAGCAAACACTCCAGTGACATCTGCCGCAAGAGATAATGAAATTCTAATTCTCAGCTATATTTGCGGTAAAATAATCAAATGTGCAAATAATACAAGTGATATCTGTGCAGGCGTTTCATGCTTGGTTTTGAATTCATTAAAAACTTGCAGATTGTGGTGAAATGATTTAAATGCATATGCCTTCCTGTACTGGGACGGAGAACACATTCAGTAGTGAAGGATGAGTTCAAAGCTATTGATCATACCAGTTTAGAGTGTTTAAAATGTGTCTAGATTTACGTTATTCTTGTTCATGATCTGTGTTGATATGACCTGGTGTTTCAGTCAGTAGTTGTACATAAAGTAGAGGCACCCAAACGATGGCTGAGCTTGAAAAAGGCCTGAGAGCCGGAAACACCATCTGAATAGAAGAGGAATGCATACGGAGCGTCGTCAGGAAAAGGGATATTCGTCTGTTGGACTTGGCCTGAAGGACAGAAGCAGGCTCAGGCTGAAGGAGGAAAGAGACGGACTCTGAAACGAACACAGGATCAGATGTTTGACAGTTTGAGGCTCAGGCAGGAGGGTTCAGCGTCAGACCTGACTGCTGGGAAACTAGTCAGCAGGTGCAGCAGGAACATACTGGACCCCGGGGCCTTGGTTTTAAGTGAGCTCTAGATACTGGTACTCAGGGTCTCCTCCAACTGATTCACTGAAGCCTTCAGGCTGAGCTTTGGGGGTCCGACACACCAGGGTTTTAGGCTTTAGGGGACTCAAAAGGAGAAGCTGCAAAGCCACAAGCAGAAGGTTAGCCTATAAAGCACCATGCGGCAGGCTCCACTGTCAGTCAGTCCACAGGTGGACATTTTATAACTACTGTTGGAATTTCTAATTGACTAAAATGTGTTGATGGCTCATTAGGGTCTATTCGCACCGTCGTGAGTTTTTGATTCATGATGGGTGCGATTTATTCAGTGTTAGTTACAGAAAGCAGCACAGGACGAAAATTCAAGACTCAGACGAGAGGAACAGATGAACAACAGCTCTCTAAAGTAGAAGGCTGCAAGCACAAAACACACTATTTTTACCAACACAACCAAACATGTAAAGTGACTTCACTATCATGCAACACTTCTTTACAAATGCCTCAGATAGTCGTGGTGAACTCACACTGTGTTCAAAAGGTCTTACAGCTTGTGTTCCCTTGTGTTCTATGTCCCCACAAAAAGAAGGTTTCCCGTTCAGTGTAGTTTGTGAGGTAGTTCGTCTACCTGCTATTACTCCTCTTTGTTGTGTTCCGCTGGTCTCTGCCTATGACAGTTTTGCTGTAAGCAGAAATGTAGCGATGAAAAAATGTGTGACTTTTACACAATTCCTTTTAATTACAATATTTAACGTTGTCACCTCCTGCGCCTGTCAGGGGGGGGGGTTCTGCTCGCTCTGTCAGCAGGACTCAGAAACCTTCACTCGAACGGCATCAGCAGAGCAGAGATCTGCTGGAGACGACCGTCGGCCAGCGGCACGCTGATGTGCAACGAGGAGCAGATCTTCTAAGAGAGGAAGAGCGAGAAGAAGAAGAAGCAGCGGTATCGCAGGCGTCTGAAGAGATAAAGATGAATTAGCTCTGAAGACGGCAAGAGTGAAACAGACAGGTGTGTGTGTGTGTGTGTGTGTGTGTGTAGGTGTGTGTGTGTGTGTGTGTGTCCAAAACTTGCCAAACTCAGTACAGTCAGATGAAAGGCTCGTAGTGTTGATGGCTAACTCTTAGCACCACTTCAGGCATGTCAGTTTATGTGTCATGTGTCTGTGTGGGTGTGTGTGTGTGTGTGTGTGTGTGTGTGTGTGTGGGTGTGATGTGTCTGTGTGTGTGTGTGTGTGTGTGTGTGTGTGTGTGTGTGTGTGTGTGTGTGTGTGTGTGTCTGTG
>JAVQJF010040597.1:0-10041 GCA_036023855.1 Gadopsis marmoratus | reverse complement strand
GTCTGTGAGCATGCGTGCGCCTGTGTCTGAATGTGCAGTGTACAAAAACACAATGTACAAGTTTACAAAACTACGGTTACAGATGCCAAACCCTGTTTTCTAGTACACACATTTTAAATGTTATAATAGTCCATGTAGGAGGTGGCCATACACAACATGAAGAACTGCTACTGGTAATGAGAACGGCTGATACTCTGTAGCTGTATGTGTCAAATTCAAGCCCTGAGATTTGTTTGAAAGTTGGGAGATTCAGCCTGTCTGCTCTTCTGACGGCTCCTATTTCCTTCCCGTCAGACTTCTTATATATGTGGTGCCAGATCTCAGCTATTAACTACATTGTCATGGATATAGATGGTGAACTAAAAAGTTGCATTAAACGGTACTTTTCCTTTCATAGCTCATATTTGAGAACATTTTCTGATATAAAAAAGAAGGATTGGAGCTAAAGAGAGAAGGGCATGTGAAAGAGCGGGAACTCCTGCAGAGAATTCCATTTTTTTAGACAGACAACAGTCCTGGTGCAGGCTGTAACAAACATGGAAAAAATCCTGCCAAGCCCTCCGCCCATGCGACATCAGCCATCTATGAAAACAAAAGACAAACCAAGGGGACAAAGGCCTGAACACACTCGATAAATCAAACACTGTCTAATTACGCACATTGGGTCCGAGACTGAGCTCCTCTTTATAAACACTGTTTATCACACTGCCGTTGTGATTGTTGTCCTTCTTGCATTGTCTGACTTCTTGTGTACTTGGCAACCTGCTCGACACTGTGTGTGCACGGCCAGAGTCCTCTCTTTTCTCTGTGTGTTTTAAGCTTCCATCACACGTGCGTCACAGCGCTCTGTAACTCTGCTTTCTCTAACTCAGGACTTGGATGGCAGCGAGGGGAAGCAGGCTGGCTCTGACGCCGTGTAATAAAATGACCTCACACACAGATAGAGTACAGACACACATACAGCTGGCACCAGAGGTTCTGGATTTCCCCCCTTCGGTAATTGTATTTGCCTGGGACCTGCAGTGATTTCTGAGCTCCAGCCACTGGCAGCAGGCGAGTAATCACAGTTGGGTTGGGTGATGAGAGATGTGCGTGGAGCAATGCTCCACTGTGACGCCTGCAGCTTTTAACGCTCCTGAAATCGAGCCAGGCCTGGCTGGATTCCATCCCATCCCATCAACTCTCATTGTGTTGGCCAGATTACATCAGGCCGGCCAACATCAGGCGACCACACACACAAATACAAACGGATATACACATACACACTCAAAACCAAGGAGAAAGACACTTGCTCATGCATGTTAAGAAAAAAGGGATATGTGGAAGTAACATAACTCATAAGGCTACTGTCAGATATACAGTATATGGACAACAGGTTGGCCCTGTGTCACAGATCTCCATGAAACAGCATTATAGAAGTCCAGCATAGAATTTGCAGAAAATAGGCTACAAAAGCAGACTGCAGTAGTTGTCTGGGCGTCACTTTATGCCGTTTGCATGTGTAAAGTAGATGGAAACACAGGCTGGTTTCCCCAGACTCCTTGTCACTCGCTGGTTTAACAGGTCATCCATTCACAAAGTATCCTGGACAGTTGAACCTGTATTCTCCATCAACGGAAAAACAAACCCCACGGCAACAGGTTTCCTTCTTCTATTACTTAGTTATTTGAGCCCAAACAATGATTGTCCCTAACCCTAACCAGTTGTACCCAAAGCTAACATCATCAAACAGATGTACTTTTTAACGGCGTTGGAAGGCAGAGACAAATGATGCTGTCCAGGTGACAGTGGCGTCAGACCAGAAAAAAACAGTTTTGTCCTTTACTTTGGAGGACTTGCTGATACTACGATACCCATGAGCCTCAGCCACCATTGTTACAGAGAGGAAGCAGGTCGGCTGTGTGAATCAGAGTTCAGAGGACTTTGTCGCTGCAGATGAAAACAAAGATTTGACTCCAAATGTGAAGGCGAACTGATTTACTGCCAAATGTTTTATCAGGTATGGATAGAATTCTAATTCTAAGCTTTATTACTGGATGTTTCTTACTGAAATGCACCTTGGAAGTCACAGTTGACTTCTCCCCCTCAGTTTTATTGGTACCACTGACTCTAGATATTTTCGAACACAGCTTTTCTGTGTGCTGATGATTCACCCAGGAGCGCTTCATGTTCATCCAAGTCATCTAACATTGCTTTTGAAAATCAACTTGACCTCCCACTTCAAACTCTACACAAGTCTGCCTCAGTCGGTGACTGACATTTCATACACCGTGGATTTCCAGTGATAGCATTTGAAAATCTTTCCTGCCAGAGCTCATTTTCATCTCCTTTAACACAACGTGAACCGGCTCTTTACATATCTACGAGTGCTAAGTGATGTGACTCTCCTGGTGGAGTTAGATTCAGGACCAGTCCCACGCTATAATCCCCAACCAGGCTTGTTTGACGTTGTTTACACCCCACTGGCCTTTTCACCTCAGGTTCTAACTGTCATCACAGCGGTTTATTTATCTCAGACAGGGATGTTTTCAGTCAGCTGAGATGATAAGACAGATCACGCCTCCAAAATAAAGGGAAAAGAGCTCAGTGTGTGTGTGTGTGTGGGTCAAAGTCAGCTGAATCCCGAACACACATACAGTAAAACACAGTAAAGCAGATGTTTGTGTGTCATGTGAGCTGATAAAGAACAGTCCCATGAATATCTGCTGCATAGACTCATAGATTACGTTCAGAGGTACATATGTGCTACATAGTTTCACTATGACAGAGGGACAGATGGGAATTAGAGAAGCTTTCCAGTTCACAAGTTCACCAACGCACTGCTGCACTTTGAAGTCATTTTATCAAATAACTGAAGCCTCAGGAAACGTGGCTTTAAATCTCAAGTATTTTTCTACATACTGTATATATTCACGAGTTAATTAATATCAAACACAGTTGAAGTTTGACAGGTAACGTCCTTTTATCAAACTGTCAACTGCCTCATGAGGACTGAAGTCTCTCATGTGAAACCACCGAAAATATCTCTTGGGCAGAATAGTGGCTGTTAATGTAGGAGCCTGATGTTCGGAGAAGAAATGTTTTCAGAGCCTTTAAACATGCAAACGTGCACCGTGCAGCCTCAACAGCAGCATCACACAGGACACCGTGTCTGTCGGCATTATGCCAATAACAACGTTCTGAACGGTAAAAGCGAAGGTTTTACATTAGATTATACTTTCAGCAATTTATTTATCAAATAAGAACGGCTGACTCACTATGCAGGAAGTGAAATGCTATGTTGCCCTCGCACACTGTATGTACGCCTCACAGAAGAGTCATAAAGGGTGAAGGGTCAGTGTGCTAACAAGCACGAGGGTTTGCTGCACACATCTTGTTCCTGTGACCTTATAACCTATTTTAGAAAAGACGTGTAGTTCATGTCTCTGGATGATTCAATGTGGATGCAACAAACACGATGATGGGCTGCCGTTGGGTCACTCAGAAAGAGAAGGAATGATGGATGAAGCATCATTTCCACTGATGATTTAATCTAATAAAATATACAAATAAATAGAAAGATTGTTTTAATGGGACTCTGGTTTTACAGTATTAAATGAAGAGTGTATGTCTTCTCATCTCACTCTCTCAGCAAGAAATCGGACCAAATGTTTTAAGGGCCTTGCTCAAAGGCACTCCAGTGGTGGGGATGACTACTGCCCTTTCACATTCCCCACCTGCAGATCAGGAGGTTGAATTTGCAGGCGTACTGTCGCACGTCTGCTTCTCTCACCTGTCCTGCTGGCTGAACCTGACCTCTGACTGCAGCTGTACAAGCTCAGATACATTTACAGTCATTTACGTTTGTACAGCACACAAGCCCAAGTGTTAAAGCTAAAACATCTTTTCAAAGGTGCTGAAGATCAGCATGTGTGAGAGTTTGATCGTGAACTGTGCTGCCACGTTCATCCACAGTAGAGCCTCACGTCACAACACGAAGCTGTGGGGACGGCACGGCAGGTCGGTGACGCCAGCTTTTAACTTTAAATCATTTTGACTGCGTGTGACATCTAACTCAAAAATGAATCAGTGTTGTGAAGACGAAAAGGGAGATTGTGAGTCATTCAACTGTGAGCACACACACAGTGAAGTGGCAGTCTGACCATCCTCAGAGCAGCCGCTCTGCTTTTATACCGACTCCTAAAATAAGAGCTCCCTGATTGGCTGAGACACCGTTCTCGCTGAATCCCACCCAACCAATTAGAGAGTAGCACTTCCTGTTCAGCGAAAGATGTTTCCTGTTGATAGTCGAGTGGCGCTGCGTGTGTCTTCCCTGGAGTGTGTACGTATGTGTGGATCTGTGCAGTGGTGTGTGTTGTGCACCGGTGCTGATGTGGAATCAGTGTTTTGGGTGGAAAGTAAACAGAGCAGCACGGAGTCCTGCACGTGCTGCAGCACAGCTCAGTGTCCTGTAGTAACCCTGACGCTGGCCTGAACGTGTCCCAGCATATGTTTCACCTAGTGAAGTCAATAAAATATATGGAAAAGATCAAAAAAGGAGCACAAATCCCTTTATTGGGAATGGATTTATTAGCAGGACAAACCTGATTAAAGTGGGTACATGTCTGCTGAAGAAACGGGATATTTTGGACACGTAAACCTTGAGCTGTATGGCTGAAGGTAGGGGATGGGCCTGGATTACAACCTCCCGGGGGCCCCAAGCCTCAAGGAGCTCCAAATGTTCCAGGTTCATCGCGTTCAATTGGTTTTGTTAATTGTTGCCACAGTGAGAAACAGAACGCTGTATGTGGGAGGGGTATAATTCTGGTCAAGATTCAGGGATTTGGATTTGATCACTCAGTAATGGACATGACTTAGCAGCTGTGGACTCTCAGGTTAGAACACAGAGGACATCAAGGCCAAAAGGATGGACTTCACATCCAAACTGTGGAAACAGCAGCAAACGTCTGCTTGATCTGTCCCCAGAGTCCAGGATGTGTTGGTTGGTCCATCGGAATAATGTCAGGTCCTGATTACAGTACAGAAGGCCATCGCTTGTTCTTTCACCCTGCATGTACAACAACACACACTTGTTCTCTCTCTCTTTAGACAGTGGCTGCTTATTACAATAAATGTTTTCTACAATTAACACTTTAGTCATTAAAAGTCTAAAGTGACTAACGGCGTGGAAACAAAGTGCTGTACATAATCAGTGAAGTGGGTTATGATGTCAAAGTGGTTATAATATAAATAATCAAATTTCTCAACATCATATTTAATGTGCTGATGTTGTATTTATTACATTAATCTGTCTGTGTTGCGTTATGATGCTCACAAGACACAAACCATCTGAGGTTTTGTAAAAGAGTCATAAGCTGTCTGTGTGTGTGTGTGTGTGTGTGTGTGTGTGTGTCTGCGTCTGTGTGTGTCTGTGTGTATTCAGAGTCTCCTGACGTCTGTTCCTGGTCCGAGAAACAAACACTGTATATCTGCAGGGCCAGAGGTGAGCATGGTAACAGACTGTTAATGAGTTTCCTCCACAGCCTCAGCAGGGTGGAGACGCTCCCTGCTGAAACCCTCCATTCATTCTCTCTATGTATTTATTCCTCAGGTATCTGAGACAGGCTGCCTATACTTACACAGCACAAGTACACTCACGTGCATCATCTCGTACGTGGAGAACAGATGTGCATGTGGTTCTGTTAAATCAATCATCTCTCAAATGATTCTTTCCATGTCCACATAGTTGCAAGGGTCCATGTCCAGCCCAAATTTATGGCTACGTGGACATCCATTATACTGTAGTATAACAGAACTGTACACTGAACGCATTGTTCATGTCCGTGTCTGCTTTGGAGAATATCAGCGTCTTTATACTAGCGGGCATCTGCATAGGTGGACTTGTTCACACACGTGCAGTCGGGCTGTATGCAGACATCTTGTGGACTAAAATGCATAGCTGGTATGTTATTGGACTTCAGTAATTCAGTATTTCAGCTGCATGTTCCAGCATAAAGCATCTCACCTTTTCTGGTCATGTCCAACATTGCGTAACGTCTGGGAGGAAATATTTTAATAGCTCAAAAGTCACTAAAAAGGTTAGGCATCATAATCTGGGGAACATGAATCAGCAGTATCATCTCCTTCTGGATCAAAGTGACTGACCACAACTGGGTCAAAAATACAGCTTAATACATTTACATAAGATAGGACTGTACCATGATACACAATATTACCACAATCCTGTGGGACAGAGGGACCAAACGCAATGAGTTTCCCCTAAATATTTTACCTGGGACATAAAACACTTGATATATAGCAAAAGCGCAATGTGCAAATGCAACTTCGGTCAACTGTAAAAAATTGTCAATTAAACCAGAACAAATGACATTTTTAAAGAAAATTTAAGTTTAGTGTTTGGAGAAGAAATTGCTGCACCTATAAAAGAACTTCACCCGTAGGCGATTTCTGTGTGTGCATAAAGGAAACTGTGTACACCGAGATAAAGGTAGGTACTGAAGGTGACACACGCTATGTATATCAACCGCTTGGTGAGCTGTATTTACTATATATCAAGCCACTTCATATTAGAAAACTCTTATAATATTCGGACACGTTCAGTATCTATGATAAATAAAGGTGAGAGACTGGAGGCTGGAGATCCAAGCAGCGTATAGCAGTATGTGTGCAGTGACTGATATCACTCGTACAGGTGATGAAAGGACGTATAGAGTTTAATCAGCTTCCTGTGATAGTAAAGTGACTCATAGTGGTTCAACAACATGGAAGCATATCGACCAACTTTTCTTATCAGGCCACTAGAATGTGAACGTACACATTTGAAAAGTGTCACTACACTGACTCCAGTGCTTTTCAGTAATAATTAACTGTGTGTGTGTGTGTGGGGGGGGGTAACTACAGAAGAGGATTAGGGTCACGTGGGGAAAAAAAGTGTAAAAAAAGATTCTGAGGGTTCAGACTTTTTTTTTGTTCTGACTTTTTGAAAAGAATCAGAAAATCAGAATTCAGTCCCGTCAACGTCCACCTCCAGTGGGATGCAGCTTTCCCCTCCTCCTGCCCATCAGGGTGAGCAGGAAGATCCAGCACAGCAGCTCAAGCAGCCTCTCTGAGTGCTGACACTCAGAACTGTGAGCTCAATAAATGTCATTTGAATTTCTAACATATAGCCATATAGCATGCCCTCCAAAGACTCTTAATGACAATATATACCCTGTTACAGACACGTTTTCTTTATCAGTTGCATCAACATCCACCTCCAGCGAGACAGAAGATGACACTTCACCCTCTTCGGAAAGCAACAATGTCATCGCCACTACAAATCAAGTAACGATAAACTCAGCCAAAAAAAGCAAAGAGAAGAAAAGGGGAAAGAAAAAAACCACCTAAGACCAAAGATTAAAAAAGTCTTAATGGAGCTTCGTTGAGAAAATTAAGTCTTGTTTTCAATTAATCAGTGGGGTCACCAGAAAGCATCAAGCTGGTGTCTGCAGGTGGCTGCAGGTCAGAGCAGGCCGTGGTTATTTTCAACACTTTATCAAGTGTGCATGAAAGCTTGCTGTGTCCAGGCATAACCGCTGATGAGTATACCGATGGTACGTAAGTGCTGTTATGAGCCGCGGCAGTAAAATAAAAGATGGATTTATGTTGAAAGGGAATAATGCCAGCAAATCTATGATATTATAACACTTACCAATAAGCCACCCATCTCCAGCTGCACCTCGATCCAACCGAATACCCACAGAACATGTGCATTCAAGGTGGGATCCTGTGCATCACATTTTATAAATGCAATACTTTTAACAGAAAATAGTATTGGCCGTATTTTAATACAGTGATATTAGAATTGGGCTATATAAATGAAGTCTAATTGTATGTTAAACTCACTGTGAAGTCACTAAACTCCACCGGCCACATGTTACAGGTCATGATATACGTCCCTGTAAGGATGCCAGATAGGACAACCGGTACGCACTGATAGTGTTTCCCAGCCGCATGCTGCTTTCATTTTGTCATGCAATCCTGCAGATTAATATAACACATGAAATATGTAAAGCACAATCCCAGGATTAACCGTCAGCTGGAACTCCTTGGATAAAGGCTAAAGTGTAAGGTAAAGCATTGCTGTTGTCTCGTGGTGATGCAGCTGCGACTGTAGCTCACTGTTCACACGAACCTGCGCCAGCAATGCAAGTTCATACACATATGATCAAACCTACACACAAAGCCACCGCTCTCACACTTGAGCTTAGTGTCTCAGGGTGACGTGCTGTCATTGTTCTTGCCACAGAAATGCTGTGGAGTTAAAACAAGCAGGTTACTCAGCTCCCGGCACCATGCAGCTTCCTCCATCTGCAGCGTGATTCCCAGGAATGTCCACACACAGCTCCATTCCTTTTCTTTCTAGTCCATAAGCAGGTGATTTCAGCAGCAATTATGTGCTTGGCCTTGTGTGCTCTTTCCTTTAATTCAAGTGCCTGTGTGTCAGTGTGTGGTGATAAAAATGAACTGAGCCAATATCTGCTTTGCTGTACGTCACTGGACATCAACACACACTGTTCTGCCACACAACGCAACAAAACAAAGAGGAAGAGAGAAGGATTGTAGAATGTTCAAAAGCTGTATTCTTTTTTAATACAAAAACAAGAAGCAGCTAATACATTGTGACAATATCATCATACAGTAACGGAACTGCAATAAGTACATTTCCCCCAGTTTGGAGGTTCTTTTCCTGCCTTTACCGTATCCTGTAGTCACAGTAGCTGTACGCCCCTTTAAAATTAGATTTAAAGTTGCACTAATCTGTTTTTATATAAACAATGTGTAAAATGACTATGTGCAGTGTGAAAAGGTTAGGGTCACTTACCTGAGAATTGTTTCCTGACTGAACATTGACTGATAAATGGCCACAATCAGAAAGAAGAAATAAAAGTGAAACTGTTGAGAACATTCCACCATGGTGTATATGAAAATCCCCTGGGGATTCTTTCATCTTATTTTCATTTGTAAGGAAATTCCTTCTTCGTTTTTTAACTAGCAATACGCCGGAAACGCACACTTCCTCTGTTCCACCTCTTTTCAGCCATTACAGTGAATTCCCCACTGTGGCATGTGTGCAGCACAATACAGGGATAATGGTGTGCAGCTTAAGTCCTTCATGTTTGCACAAGGCACCGCTGAAAGGCAGATAACTGCCTATGAAAATCCCATCTGGTCCATCTGTCAATATGATGTGATGCGTCTCTGCTGACGGCTTTAACTGCATCTACTTCAGCCACGGCCAGATTAACCTGCTAGAACATCCGAGGGCAAAACACGAAAAGATGATGGTTTTTAAACTAGATTTTGATACAGACACCCTCCTCAAGACCAGGTAATAAACCAGGACCCACATTAAAGCTCTTTCCAGTTAATATTGCGCTTCAGTGCTGAATATGCAAATGAACACAAACCAGTTGACTCACAGTATTCATAGGACCTAGTAAACTGTAATGAACCCCTGATATCCTTTAAACGCACAGTGTGTCATTTCTGCTGCTAGAGGTCGCGAAGCAGCATGGGATCATGGGAGTTGTTGCCTTCATCATTAAACAACCACCATAGAGGCAGAGTCATAGTCTGACAATGAATCCCTGAGCCCCCCCTTAGTTATGCTGCTATAGGCCTAGACTGCCAGGAGACATCCCATGATGCACTGAGCTCCTCTCTCTCTCTCTGTCTGTCTGCTGCTGCTACTGTTGTTATTAGTGTAGCTGTTGTTGTGCTGCTGATACTGTTGGTTGTTTGTTGTAACATCAGTAACATTGTAGCTGCCGTTGCTTTACATCTGTATGTGGAATTGTACTGTGCTGCTGTGTGTTCTCTTTCATCCTGCTCTCACTCTGCCCCCCCTCTCTTTTCTCTCTCTACCCAACCAGTCGAAGCAGATGACGCCCACCCAGAGCCTGGTTCTGGTTCTGGTTCTGCTCGAGGTTTCTGCCTGTTAAAGGCAGTGTTTCCTTGCCACTGTCTCCTAGTGCTGCTCGTGGTGGAAATGTTGGGTCT
>JAVQJF010040580.1:0-33621 GCA_036023855.1 Gadopsis marmoratus | reverse complement strand
CTGTTAAATTGAGATATGGCACTGAACTAAATGCCGATAGAATCACTTCCTTAAATTTAGTTACAGCACTTTCAGAGACATCTAGTGTAGGCTTGTTTGAATAATGGCGTGTAGTCCAGTATCAACAATTCAAAAGTTATTAAATGATGATCAGATAAAAAAAGGATTCTGTGGAAAGACTATTTAGATGGTCAATATCAACACCGTAGACATGAACAAGGTTAAAACAGTGAGTGGGTTCATGTTCACTCTGACAGAAGCCAACTGAATCTAACAGTGAGACAAACGCGGCACTTAGGCTGTTATTATCAGCGTCCACATGAATATTAAAATCACCTACAATAATTACTTTTAGTTTTAAGAACTAAACCTGATAAGACCTCTGAGAATTCAGATAGAAATTCAGAATACGGTCCAGGAGACACTATAACAAATAGAACTGGATGTAATGTTTTCCAATTTGGGTGTGAAAGACTAAGAACAAGGCTTTCGAATGAGTTATAATTAAGTTTAGGGTTTATTCTTAGGCTTGAGTCAAAGATGGCAGCAGCTCCAACTCCTCTGTGCCTCGAGGAATGTGAGTATTGATGTGACTGGGGGGGGTGGATTCATTTAGGCTAACATATTCATCATGACACAGCCAGGTTTCAGTAAGACAGAATAAATCAATATGATGGTCTGATATTAGATCATTAACTAGTACAGCTTTAGATGACAGAGATCTAATGTTTAAGAGTCCACATTTAATTCTCCTATTTTGTTGTACTGGTGCAATGGTGGTCTTGATTTTGGGCATTTTTTTCTGTATTTTTTATACTGTTTTTATGTATCGCTCCTCCTTTTGTTTAAATTAATGTAAGTGGTCGGGGGGCAGACACCCTCTCTATGGAGTTTAGGGTGGGTAAATCGTAGCACATCTGCTGGAGTAGACTCCTTGGATGACACGCAGCGCCGTTAATCCTGCAGTTGAAGTGTGGGACTACAAAAGGCCGCTCTCCGGGTCTGTGCTTCCTGATTTGGTGTGATTTGCACAAACAAACATGCCGCCCAGCCAAGATGCAGCTTAGCTCAGGCACAGTGACACAGTGCCCGGCCTCCCCTGCCAAAAATCTGGGTCCCGCTCATGCATATTGGTTTGAAATGATGGCTCACACTGGAAATGGTGTCCCCAGTGGCAGTTTAAAATAAACAACAAAATAAGGGGTCCATTATGTGACAGATGATTCTGTCTGGAAAATATACCAATGAAGTGTTACTCCAAAATAAATTTGACAAAATCTGAAAAATATAACACTTTTGCAAGTGTTTTGCTGACATAAAAGGCAATTAATTTTGGGAAAGGATGTGATTACACTGCATCTACAATACTGCTGTATTGTTCTCTAGTTTAAAACCTCTGTGTGCACCAAGTACAAGTACAACCCAGTATCAAGAGTGAAAGGCTGCGAAGACGAGAGGATGTTGATGATCTCTGTGAATTAACGCCAGGCTGACGTTTTGCTCTGACATCTTTTTCAGAGACATGAAGAAAGCTCTGAGCTCTGGCTTTCCAAGCAGGTAAAGTGCTCTCCGTTCCACTTGTCATAGTCTATACTTAACACTTTTGAAAGCATGTGTTCCAGTGCTGTAATTTCACTTGACGTCAATCATCTCTATCTCAATATCTTTCAAATTATGTGACAAGTAAGACAACTTCACCAATGTTCCCCCTCATCTCTACGTATTTCTATGCACACTCTTCTCAGTACCCCCTGTATCTTGAAGGAAGGCTCTATTCATCCATGAAATCCTAAAACTGATGATGCAAACGCAGGATGATCAGTTGATGTGAGACTCTGACAGCAGGGAACTGTGACTTAATCACATGTGGGATTTAGGAGAAAAGAATGGAACTTTCCTACAGAGGATATTGAAGTGCAGGTGTATATGACAAGTTGAAAATCAAAGAAGTAGCAATTTCAATCAATGTAATAAAGCAATTTAAATCATCTTTTCTTGCCAAGACAGACTTGAGTAGCAACGTCAACGGAGCCACGGACATTCAAAAACCTGGCATCAAATAAAAGCCAGCAAGGCCTTTAAATGACACTGTCCCACTAGTTCCACTTAGATATGGTGAACGAATTATCAAATGACCAAACTATTATTTCTCGTAGTTCAGCATGAACCACTCATTTTGGCTCTATTTTTTCCTTCATTTATTTAGCAAAGGAGAGAGTGCAGAGAGTTTTTTTAATCTACCCAGAGAGTTGGGAACATTTCTGGCAGGATTTTATCATATAGCCCTGCAGCCGTACATATTTGGCTATAGTGGTGGGTAATTTAACCACTTGAAAATCTTGGCATGCAGCGTTGCCTGTCTTTGTTAAGGCGGCAATCTGCGAGATGCTCTTTTACTGACTGTGAGGTTGTGTCGCACAGAGGGAGGGCCTTAGCTAACGAATTTTTTATGTAAGATTGTCTCATAAGACCTCAGCGATCTGCAGCACTTTCTTGGAAATGCCAAGATTGCCAAGATGCCAAGATG
Source organism: Gadopsis marmoratus (assembly GCA_036023855.1). NCBI lineage: Eukaryota > Metazoa > Chordata > Actinopteri > Centrarchiformes > Percichthyidae > Gadopsis > Gadopsis marmoratus. The sequence continues at coordinate 31,094 of JAVQJF010040580.1, read as the reverse complement.
CCAAGATGGGTAAACTCTCTGCATCTGAGGCAGAATGTGCTTGTGTTACTGAGGTAGATATTTATTCAGAATCAGAATCAGGTTTATTGCCAAGTAGGTTTTCACATACAAGGAATTTGCTTTGGTGAATTGGTGTATTAAAATGTGAAGAAATTTAAAAAAGTAAAATAAGATTTGAGAAGGAAACAAACTGTACAGTAATAAATTGTAAATCACTCAAGCATTTCCTCAATGCACAGCGGGAATATGTGCTTATTTGGCTGGAGTTATCTAAAATGGCCATGTTCAGTGGTGTTAGAAGTGTTCAGATGCATTATTTGAGCCCTGTCATTATTATATTTTATATTATTGTTGATTTATTAATGTGTAACCACCACACCATCGTGTATCTGCTCGAGGTGGCGCTAATGTTAGTGTTTTGTCTTGTACTATTGAGTTATTTGATTTACAGTAACACTGTATAATTTATACTAATTATAGGTTATCAAAATCTTAAGCTGCAAAGGAACTAATTTCTATAACTGTGGTTGAGTCCAAAGTACAATACCTGCCTCTGAAATGCAGTGGAGAAGAAGCAGAAAATGTACATTCTCAAGTAAAGTACCTAAACCTTGGAACTGTACTTAATCGGGCGCTCCAATGATTCAGTGCTGCACTGTTGAGGGACTCACAAGACACAGTTTGAAAAAAGAACAATCAAAATGCACCAGACGTTGACATATCCTGACTTTTAGGCCCCCGTGTGAGAAAGCACTGGATCCTCCGTTTCCCATAATGCAACTAACAGCATCTTTTTGTTGGACCCTCCCTGCCTTTTAGTAGTCTGGCAAGACTCAAGTGTACAGTTTGTAACTCACTGTAGATGACTGTTAATTCCCCGAACCCACTCCCAGGTAGCCCTTATGACATCACGATGACATCATCAGGGTTATTTTCCTCCAGAGCCACAGAAGACATTATGCGGTTGTTTTCACAGGTTTACTTGTCCTCCCCATAATAAGTAAATTCATGTTCATGTGTGAAATCATTGCATGTGCTGCATTAAAGTGCAGCATTTCATATAAGTACTTTTGTTATTTTAGTTTCAGGTAGTGGTAAATGGTGCACTTCCCATGCTGACTACCCATTTCGCATCCTGGTAAAGGATTCGCTCACTCAGTGTTTCATCACTCAGCAGCCTCGACAGTAGAAAAATAAACCTTTATCCAAATGAAAAAGTTGCATATTGCTGCTTTCAGGCTGAAAAAGTGGTTTGACTCTAGAGGCCATTTGCACACCACTCACCATTATTTGCATCCACTTGTGCATGTTGTTGACCTCAAGAGTAAACATATTGTCAGCCTCTGAAAACAGGATTCTTGTAATCATGCTCCATACCTTTTTACAAGAGGGAATACAAATCAGAATGAAAAATGGATTTTTGTTCACTAAAAATGTGTTCTCCCAGCCTTCAGTAAGAATCGGTTGATTGATCCAGCTAGGTGATAGATTCTGTGGAGTTGATGCATCTTTGCTTTCTGCAGAACCAAGATCCGGTGTTCTCCAAAGACGGCAGCAGATTCTTCCTGACTGTCCCGGTCAAACAAGGGGGACGTGGAGAGTTCCATCACATCGCCATGTTTACCACACAGGTGAAGGGCCACGTGATAGTCAACGTACGCTTACGTCGAAACAGCACTTAGCCATCGTTTTCATACTCAGGGGTCTTAGCTAAATCCTTAATTCTACCAGGATGGATGTTGCCACAGCTGTAATTGAGCTGTTTCATTTAATGTGCAGCCGAGTGTATGCTCTCAAATAGTTTACCCAAAAATGAAGGAAATTACTCACAGCAGCTCTTATTTGTCACGTTGTTGCTGAACCGTTAATTGAAGTGTTGCCGTAATCAAGAAGGTTCCTGCCAGTGATTTATGATACTCTCCTCCCCAACAGCAAATAAAAAGAGCCTGTTCTCATCAACACAGATAGTAAAACTTCACTGTCCGTATCCAAAGAAAAACACAAAATGCAACTGGACGTCAGTGATGTCAGTGGAGAGGAACAGTTATCTGAAGGCAGGCTGGCTGAGCCTCGGCTAGTTTTGCTGCTGTTCTAGAAACACCAAGTCTTCATATTTAAATGAAAAAGTTCTGTTTGTATATATGACTAACAGATTATTCACGTGTTTTCCGATCTGCTGTTTCTATCGTTACGGGTAGAGTTTGGTCACGGTTGAAAGAACTACTCGGTTAATGTAAGGTTGAGATCGTGGCCAAGGTGAAAGGAAGTCAGCGCTGACTTTTGGCAGAAGATGAACTGGGGTCTCCAGTGTCAAGATGTTCAAGATTTACAATAGCCCGACTTTAAATGAGCAGGAGCAGAAGTCCCTCACTGAGATTAAGCATCGCTTCACAGGTGGGACCAAGGCAGCAGCACATGGAACATGACACACAGAGATAGAACATGAACAGAATAATCAAGTGTCAACGCAGAAGGAAAAAGTCAAATTAAAGTAAAACAGAAATCGATGGGGAAACAGACTTTGACAAAGCTGCCCGGCCTTGAAAAAGTACCCTGACTTTGAGCTGGCAGGACCCCTGGCTGCAAAACTGTGATTGTTAGTGTGTCATGCTTCTGAATCACCAGTAGTGTTTGCTGTAGCCATATCAGACTTGAAATTGACTTTTAAATGCCACACATTTTGTACTCGAGCCTTGTAGCTACCACACGTCCTATAGCACCACCAATAAATACTTAAGCCACCAGCCGAGTTGAAGTCTGGCACTGTATGCCCAACCATCCACCCAGCATCTAAAGGTGTGCACAATACAACGCAGAGAGAGTTTCCTTTCCAGTCTATGTTCATTTGCCCCAAACAGCCATCTGGCACCATAGCAACAATCATGCGGGGTGTGTGTGTGTGTGTTTGTTCACTATAACAGCTCGGACTCCCTTTAACTGTTGTTGCTGTACATTTATTGAGCCATAAAGCCTCTGGATAAGCATATGTTAACCTCAGGTTGCGTTGCCAAGCGTTTGCAGTCACTTGCATCTTTGTATGCAACCACATCGTATCTATAACTCACTTTGCTTTCAGTCTGGACACAGCTTAAGCGCTTTTGCAGCATTATAACATGGTAATGCTACTTCCACGTCCGCCTCTGACAGACAAATGTCATTTTTCTCATGACTTCAAGTCAGGAACATGGACACATAGCTGATCATAAAAGGACCTATGCTTTTTGAACCGGTGACGGATGCTGTGGTATACAGCATGCAGCTGTGACCTGAGCATACAGAGGCACAGGAGGTGTTAGATGGAGTTCAAGCAAATAACCTATACTCATCTTCTGCTGTTTCTCTCAGTTCAGAGCAGATCAAAATGACGTCCGACATCTAACATCAGGGAACTGGGAGGTGACCAGGATCATCGCCTATGACGAGAACACTGACAGCCTGTGAGTCGAACCAGTTTTAGACACATTTCTTAGAAAAATAAAGCAGGATGCTAAACAATTAGCATCTGCACCATGAATACCACGCCCATGCTGTACAATAGAGCATGCGGTTTGCTAATAAGATCTATTAATTGGGATTAAATAAGGACATAATGAAGTTTGGTATTTAATTTTGCACGTGTTTGCTTATCATCTTTGTTTTCTCTTCGCAGGTATTTCCTCAGCACCGAGGGTTCACCACAAAGGCGGCAACTTTTCAGGTTTGCTTTGCACTTGCTAATTATACAGCATTGCTGTTGGCAGCTGTTGTTCTCATTTGACACTGCAAGATCTGTACAAGACTCTCTTATTAACCCGATGTTATTGCCAGAGTATTCACTTTATGCCTGCTCTGTATTTCTTTTCAGGCAGACATCCCTGAGCGTGCCTCCTTGTTTACTCTCTGCTTTAGGGCTGCGACTAATGATTATTTTAATCATCAGTTCATCTGCCAATTATTTTCTTCATTGCTGGTTAATTGTTTGAAAATGTCAGAAAATAATGAGTAAAGCAGAAAACAGTAAATCGTCATGCTGGAGAAGCCGGAACCAGGGACAGTGAATTTTCTGTCAATTGTTCGTGAATAGCTTAGGTTTTTTCTTTCATATTTTATTAATTTGAATATTTTTGGTGTAACCTGTGTCCGGTTGGGATTACACAGTTAATACATTTTAGCTAGATATCTTGTATTGTTGGTTTTGGTGTCTTCGGGGGGGTTTGGACCATAACATAAAGACAACGTAATGCCAGCATCAAGCTTGATGAAAAAGTGCCCCTTGTGTTAATTTCCTAATTTATTATCTTCTCTCCTCAGTGTTAAAACTGTGGGTCTGTTCCCACGACGGTGTTTGACATGCGAGCTAAATAAAGCTCACTGTCTGTACTTTGATGCTGACATCAGCCCCACAAACCAGCACATCATCCTCCACTGTAAAGGTAGGTCATCAGTTTCTCGTGATGTGAGGGGTTCGCTAGTCTTTCCCCATCAGAATTGCAGGATGAGTCATCAAAAATAGTCAAGTTTTACAGAAATTAGTGCAGGGTCGTGCGGCGGTGCGGGAGTGCAAGCCATGCTGATTATAGCACAAGTGCAAATACCAAGCAGCAATCTGTGGTGACACGACGCATATTAAGGTCTTTGTCCTCCCTCAGGGCAGGGTTGAACAGCTGATGTACAGTCGTCACAGCGGCGATCGATCAGTCTCGGTAAACAGCGGAATGCTACCGTGCTGCATGGTGATCAAAGGTCTTCTGCACCCGGGTGTCTTCCGGTCTGATTGGCCGCCGCAGCGTGACGTCTGTCGCATTCCTCCAAGTTGATTCTAGTTCAGCTTTTTGCCACAGCAGCAGCCTAAACTCACTCCCTGCATTCAAACAGTGCCGCGGTGCCTGATTTGGTCTGAATGTGGCCTAAGGAGAAATGACCTGCCTGAGCAGCACACTGCTAACTGTGTCGTCTTTAAGATGCCTCTTCCCAGAAAAATGCATTTTGTTTGTGAAGTAAAAGAATATGAGTTCCAGTTTGCGATTCAGAGGGTACACGTTCATCCAGATGTGGTCGTCAACACACGCTGCAGTGCACTGAACTTACATCGCCTCAGATTTGACCTCTGAGTTGATGATCCGTACAGTTAAAAGCAACACAACTGCAGATGTTTGCAGGTGACAGACTTGAAAGGTTCTTTGAATTTGGCGGGGATTATTCTGTGTTTTAGGTTCCATTTCCTGTCAGCCTGAGATTACGTGGCAGGTGTCAGGACTTGCCCGGTGTGATCTGTCACCCTCCAGCTATTCAATTTTAAATTCATCTCTCATCGGTTCCAAATGACAGGCATGAAATGAAAACAATTAGCCACTCTATTGTGTATAATTACTTTTAGGTAGCGTTATTGGGCAATGAGTATCGTATTTAATCGAGGGTAACTCTTTATATTGTTTGTGGTTTCAATTTATTTTGAGCACGCGAGAGCGCTTCATGCTCGGGAAGCATTTGGGCTTTGGCGTTTTGATTTATTGGATGATAACACTGTTAGCTTTCCCAAAAGCAACACAAATAATGGAGAAAACATGTTGTCTTTAGAGGGCGAAGTTCACATAACCCCGACAAGTTTGTCCTAACACCGAATTTCACCAGCAGCAACACAAGCCTTTCAAATTCTACTCGCAAAATGCTTCTGATTTTGGTTCAGTGTTTTCAAGCAGTTTTACATGCACAAAATGAAACCATTTCTCTGTGGGACACAAGCAAGTGTAGCAAAGAATGCAAAGGTCAAACCTAATTCAGCCTACCACCACTAAGTGGAAGAGAGGAAATAAAGTGAGAGCCGCGGCTTGGAGGAATGTGGTCGTGGCAGGATGTGCTTTGCAGCTGCAGAGGGAGCGATTCAGCAGCAGCTGAGCTATTGAGCAAACCTGCCATCCTATTAACCTCTGACTAGTGTGGCTAGGTATTTTGCAAAGGGACATTGATAAGATCTGACTTAATTTGACAGTCCGAAGCTATTAAGGAGCCAATGTGCGTGACCTTTAACCCTTAATTGGTACAGGTAGGGTGACGGCTGCCCGCAATTGACGTTTGTGTAGCGGCTTTAGAGGAGCACTGGAGAAAAATACCATTCACAATGTCATCTGACTATTTTGTTGTTTCACTTGGCAATTTGTAAAAATGTCTTTCACTATCAGTGCATAGCACAGAGGTTTAAATGACAGTGAATAGCTCTTTTTCCCTTCCTTTTAGGTCCCGGAGTGCCTACTGTGATCTTACACAGCCTCAATAATTCAAGTAAGGACTTCATGCAGACGTTTTTTGCGTTGACCATCATAAAGGATAATCGCAGTCTGTTTCAGTCTGGTCTATTTCCCATAAATGTGCATCTCAAAACAGCGTGCTGGCCTACGGGGCGCTGTGGTGTGTCCCAGCTTTTATGTTGACGCTTCTTGTATCATTTTCATTGGGATTTTAGATGAATTTGTTTTCATTTTTTCTTCCAAGAATGGGAAACACGAGCTCAACGTTAGGAGGCAACCTTACTGAAAGCAACCAGCAACTTCTGAAGAAGAAATATTCTGGGCTAGAGCAAGATACTGTTGTACTAATCAGGAGTAGACAAAGTGTGATTTTGCACACGTGTTCAGTAATTAGCTCCATACTTCACATTGTTGTTTAGTTTTTGTCCTTTGATGAAAACTGTTACATCTTTTCAGTCTCAAAGGTTATTTTAGTTTTCATCACAGTAGCAGTTCTTGATGACAACATTTATACTGTCAGGAAGACCAGACAATTGCAATATCCTGGAGGTGAAGGTATGAAACACTTGTCTGCACACGAAACCTCTAATTCTTGCTATTTGTGTAAATGTTGATTAGTGATTGCCTTGATGGGGTTTGTGAAACCAAGGTCTGAGTCTACTGAAATGTAGTCAAGGCAAAACTTGATTGGGGCTTGATGAGTTTTCCTTTTTGAAACTGGCCTTCTGCCCGAGCCAACGGTGTGAAAAGAAAAGACCGTATGAGCTTCACCTCGTTATCGGTTGATTCTGGTCACCAGGGGGGCTCACGACTCCAGATTTCCTCCATTTGCTGCCTTCTTTCTTCTTCCTTTCCCACAGGCATGAAAGCAGACACACATATGCACATATGCACACACATTGTTGCAGTCAGCACTCTCAGCAGGCGAACACACACACCTACACTACACGCAAAGCTCCTCCTTGTTATCCATGTCAGTATGTCTATCAGTAGGTTTTTTTCTCCCAAATAAAGTTAACAGCTGTGCTGCAGAAAAGCAAGCAATCTGCCCAGGGTTATTTGGATAGGCCCTCCATCCACAGCTGGGAACTCAAGGCCCCTGGCGGTTTCATAATGAGATGTCTATTGATTTTGGGTTTTCCATCAGAAAGGCTGGATGAATTCCATTTCATTTAGCTGCTTCTCAGATGGCTTGAATGGAAAAATGGCCAAGCCAGAGAGTCATTGTTTACTACATGTGGAGAAAATAGCTTGTCGAGGCCAGTTTGAGCAAGCCGCTGTGTGTAAAATGCCTTTCAGAAATTAAACCATTTCCCGTATGTTTTTGTGCTCTTCCATGTTTAAGAATAGCACCAGGGACTAAATTATTATAGTTTGAATTGAGGTCAGTGGCCAATTATTTTGTTTCCTTTCCCAAATCACAAACTTTATGCAGCTTTTGGGATTGTTCAAGTGATTCACAAACCCTTCATTTTGATTGAAAAGTTATTTTCCATAGTCTTTGGCTGAATATTTCATATTACACTCTTGTAATTTAGAACGGATCAGATAAGTCCCAACGAGATGAAATCTAGAAATGTATTGAGCTTCTCGAACCCTTTAAATCTACCATAGAATTATCCCCGAGACACAGATCTTATCAGTCCTACCTACACTTTCCATCTTGTCTCATTATACCACGACTCCGAAGATAAATCCTCATGTTATTATGGGTCATTTGTATGCAGCGGCACTTGGATTATTGGCTGCAATTCTTTTTCTCTTTCATCCTTTAAACACATTCCCCTCATCTTCACAGATTACTACATCCTTGAGAACAACTCTTTGCTGAAGGCAGCCTTGAACTACAAAAGGATCCAGCTGACTGACTTCAGAACAGTTCCAATGGAACATTTTGGTGAGAATAAAGTAGTGGTTTCTATACTGTTACTGTGGATCCCAGTTGAATTAGTGATACAGCTGTTTTTTCCTTTTTACAGATTTACCTTTGAAGATCTTCTACCCACCAGACTTCTCTGATTCCCGTCACTATGGACTACTGTTGCTGGTGTATGTACCATTTGTAATGACCCATTAGGCGGAAATGCGAACTGATGAATTCTATGTTTTTTGTTCTGGCATAAAGCTATAAAGATCATAAAATCCTTGGTCAGTGCTTTTTTTTCCAAGGAGCAATAAAGAACAGACAATGTCTGCATATTTAATGTGTGAGGCCCATGTTGTAATCAAACCCCTAACACCATGACAGTACTGCATATAGAGTAACCTGGGTCATGATAAGTCAATCATGGGCTTGTGGCACGCTCTGACTGAATCATAAACCAGTAAAAAGAACTCTCAGAACTGAAAGAAATAGATTTTACATGCCATAGTAACACAATTAAAGTATATAATGCTGGTAATTGTCAACACATTTCATGAAAAGACCAAAAGCAAAAATGAATTGATCCTACTAATTATGTGTGTATCCAAAGCCTGAGATATCTTCTGCCATAGAGCTCCATTATTGGTCAGAGCTATAAAAACACATCAGTGAGCCACGCTGTTGCACTGGGTGACATGTTCCTTCATTAACAGGAACACACACTGTAGTTTATTCTGAGTCAGTTCCAAATACCATGTCTAGAGCACTAAATCTGGATTAATCTGCCACAGAAAATAGTCCTCAACAAATGCATTATTTACTCCTTATTATGTAATGTTTGAGACTAAGACTACATTGCCCAGCTGTTTTAGGATATTCTGGGGCCTTTTATTATTTCTTTTATGAAACTGTACAGTATGTTTGTGCTCAGTGCCACAGACAGGGTGTGGAAGCTGGAATTTATTGATAGACAAACTAACACATTGCTAAGTTGGGCATTTAATGGGATTTGTTGACATAAAGAAAAATAACAGCTGTTCTTTTAAATTAAATTAACTAAGCAATCATGAGGTATGTTGTTTGAACAAACCACATAAGTAGCTCTTCAAATTAAAATACATTTTCTAAAAAGCTAATCTTCTTTGGCACATTTACAAATTGATTTCCTTTGATTTTTCCTTATTTGTTCATCGTATGCTCTGTTTAGTGACAGCGCCCCTGGTGGTCAGGCTGTGAGTGACCGCTTCGCTCTCAGCTGGGACTCGGTGCTGGTCAGCTCCGACAGCGTCATCGTGGCTCGCCTGGACGGCCGGGGCAGCGGCTTCCAGGGTCAGAGGATCCTGCACGAGGTCCACCAGAGACTGGGAACTGTTGACGTTCAGGACCAGATTGCAGCAGTAGAGTATGTCTTCAAATTCACTTTATTCTACTTTCAGTTCAGTTAAATTCAGTTATATTGCACCATATAATAACAAAGTTATCTCAGGGCACTCATTCATACAGAGCAGGTCTAGACCGACTCTTTATATACAGAGAGCCAACAATTCCCACCGTGAGCAGCACTAGGAGACAGTGGCAAGGAAACACTCCTTATTAACAGGCAATATAAAATAATATAATAGTAGTAATACTAATAATAAGACTAATAACAATAACAGCAGGAACATGGAGGCAGCAGGTGATCCGCAACCACAGATCCAGGCTCCACAGATCCAGACTCCACAGATCCAGACTCCACAGATCCAGTCTAGGCCTATAGCAGCATGACTAAGGGGGGGCTCAGGGCTCACCTGAGTCAGGGACTTATTGGAGCAGCCTGATAATAGGGAGTTGCAGTAATCCAGCCTAGAGGTAACAAATGCAGGGACTAGTTTGACTGCATTTTTTTGAGACAGGATGTGCCTGATTTCTGCAATGTTATGTAAGTCAAAAAAGGCAGTCCTTGACTATAAACCATCTTATATTGAATGAAATCCTCTTGAAAGCACATGCAAATCACCAGATCAAGAGCTTCGTAACCGCCACATACATGCTGGCTTTTTGGGTTAATATCTCCAGCTGAATACTATCCTGTTTGTTAATAGATTTGTGCACTAATGTGTCTGATTAAGGGGTTTTCAAAGTCTGAGACCTCCCCTCAGACAAAGCTTGGAAAAAGGAGCCCCTTAGTTTACCTGCTTAGTTTCGCTCAATTCCTGGATGCCAATGGCATCATGATGATGCTATTTGATCCTGCAGACACTCAACAATTGAGCAAACATAGCCTAATATTGCTGTTTGATAAAAAGGTCTGTCCTGAGGCGTATTAGTTTCTGACTCTGGGAAAAATGGTACAATTCCCCAAAACTACTGTCTCTTTAACCAAATCACACACTTTTAGGCTAGTCTTTGTGATCTCCTTTTGATAACCAATGTAATAACTAACTAATATTTGTTCACTTCCATGAGCCCTAAAACAGTTTGGAGCCCCCCTGGGGGGGGGGGGGGGGGGGGGCGCTTCACATTGTGAAAACCTCTGGTCTAATTAAAACAAGACATGCTTCACTTTTACTCTCAATCCTATTATAACAGTTCCTTATCATATATATATATATGTTTGACATCAAAATAAACACATGTCAGAGAGCTCCAGAGGAAGAGGACTCACCTTCTAAGACTTGTGTTGGAATTTGCTCACAGACAATCTCACCTCAAGGTCCATTTAGTAGATGCTCTAGAGCTTTTGATTATATCACATGATCTTCATCAGCAGATTTAGGTTGAGGTGAGATTGTATCGTAAACTGCTGTTTCCTGGGTCTACAACGAACCTCGTGTTTCGGAGCGACTATACATCCTGGAAGGAGGTTTTATAGCTTCATAGCTTAACAGTTGCTGCTGCTGCTTTCTTCTTAGCTGTTATCTCCAAACACATTTTTGATTGAAGTTACATAGGTTTTTTTCATCCCTTGGAGGCGCAAACAAGAAGAATGAAGCTGGCATTGATTTGTTTGCAGTCTCTCTCCATGCATCTTCATTGTCTGCACTTGTCAATGTGGGACTAGGTTTTCTCTGATGTCCCTCGTCTACCAACAGGCAGTGTTGCTCCCTGCTCCAGTTTTTCAGCACTTTATTTCCAGCCAATTTCCTATTATTTCACAGGTTACGTGTTGTTAATGTCACTTGTTGTTTTGTCTTTTTTGCATGCATATGAGCAATGGTAACAGAAGTAAACAAAGACAAAGCTCAGATAAACAAACATATACAGGAGGTTACAGGAAATAGTCCATGTTGCAGGTAAATCCCAGGTCGATAATTCAGATACGGCTGCCAGACTCTGTAGAACTGATCTGCTTTGGTATGCAGAATACTCGTGAGATATTCCAAAGGGACCAACTCAAATATAGCTTTACACCAACCCTCAACAGAAGGGCCCTCGTCACTAATCCACTGTTTAATTTCACCTGTTAATTGTTGCTCAAGATGTTAAAGATATCTCAGTCATGCAGGCTTTTGCACATTTGTGCAGAATAAGTAAAGGAAAATGTAGGTTAGACCTTGCGTGCGATTGGCTGATTCCTCACAGAGCAATCACATGATCTGATAATTCCACCAGATGTGGTTGCTGAAAGATTTGTGAAAAGCAACAGATAAGACCTAACAATGCGTTATTTTCACTTTCAGATATTGAGAATGTGTTTGAAACCGCAGCTCATATGGTGTGTTTCCCTTCCCAGATACATGGTGAAATTTCCATACATTGATCGAACGCGTATAGCAGTGTTCGGAAGGGTGAGCCCATTATCTCGTCTATAATTATGTGTAAAATGAATTAAATCTGCGCAGTAGATGCTGCAACTCTTGAGTAAAATCCATATAATCAATATAAGTCTTTCAAAAATATAAAATGCTTCTTTACTTGTTTAATCAAACTGATGAAATGATGTTACTCTTTTTTAGATTCCACTGACGTGGGTCATTTATAGAGTTTTAACTTTTCATGTCATAAAAAGGCAATTGTTTTGTAACTATGATTTTTATTGAATATCTCCAATGATTGATTTATATTTGCAGCGTTTTGCATTTTTAAAGATTGTTACCAAAGCCGAGAACAGCCGTGCTCGCAATACTTTATTTAACAGCATTATCTCGAGATCACAAGTTAATTATTTCATTATCTCGAGATATCTAAGCTGCTTGTCTCATGATAGCTCGTAGTGTTCTCCTTAAGTGACAAGGGCTGATCTGACTGTTATCTCAGAAAGACATAATGCAGTTTCTGCCTGTATTAGACCTTGATTGAAGTACAGCCTGATGCCACGATCAGTAGTCGGTACTCCTTGATCTGACATGTTCAGCTTAAATCAGTTGCTACAGTTGTCAAAGCGCCATCTACACATGCTGCCAGGGCTCTCCTCATCTCTGGAAAACATGAAAAGTCAGCTAAGAAGGGGAAACTTCTGTTTCTTCTGTTGAAGCTTCTGTTTCTTTTTTTTTTCATTGAACAGAACTCGTTATCTCAAGCTAACAAAACAACTAACTTGTGATCGCGAGATAACGGCATTGAAAAAAACCAAGCGAGCACGGCCGTCCTCAGCTTCCGGAGACCTTACCGTGGAAGTTGCGTGAATGTTTTTCTGCTCGTCTGCTCAGGGTTATGGAGCGTACATTACGCTAATGATGCTCAAGTCTACCGACGGCCTCTTCAGGTGTGCGTGTGCCATGTCACCAGTGACAGACTGGAAGCTCTACGGTGGGTAAAAAAAACCCCGTCCGTGAAATCCCACGTTGTGTTGAATTTACACTTAGACCTTGGAGCGCTTCAGACAGAGATTTCTCTCTCCACGTTGGCCATCTGGCAAGTCAAGTATGAGCAACAGATTCAAGAGTAACGATGTTTGTGTGGAGGCAGAGAGTCGAACTAAAGGTGGAATGTAATTGTGCTTAAACCTCTGCCTGGAAAGAATCTGACGTAAAAGCTTTCTGCAACACCATAGTATGTATAGGCCAGAGAAAAAAGAGCATCCTTTACACTCTTCACATGACACAGAGGACCCTTTCACCTCCGCGAGGTGTTATTTCCTGCTCAGGATTACAGGACCTTCAGGTGCTTAGCTGCAGCTGAAACGCTGTCTACCTGCGGCACTGATCAGAATTTATCACTTCTCATTTGCACAGCATCAGCGTTCTCTGAGAGATACCTCGGCCTGCCATTACGGGATGACAGCAGATATCAGGTGCGTGTTTACTACCTCCCCTCACTTGTTCCCGTTGATCTTTGAAAGCGGCGTGCCGAAACATCGCTGACTCACCTGCAGTTAAGCTCCCACAGTCGCTGAATGCTGCTATCAAAGTCAGAGGCAGCGATGCTTTGCCTTTTCTGGTGTTTTTGTTTTTTTCTTTTTTCTGCCACGCTCCGGATTTTGTCGCTCATCTCTCTTTGGTAACTGCGTGCACCGGTGTGTCAGATCACACGCCGGAGGTTTTTATGAGCTGCTGCAAAGAGGGTTGCCTGGCTCTCTCAGGCCTCCCGCGCAGAGAAGATGTTGAGCTATCAGAGGTGTTTTCCGCAGCGACAGGAGAGAGGCAGTGGGGGAGAACAAGACTGTTTTTTCTTTTCTGTTTTTTTTTTTTTGCAAGCCTTATAAACAACCAAACAACAAATCTGTCCCCAACATGAAATCCACGGCTTCGTGTGAACTGCAGCTTTACATCTTTCTCTTCACAAACGGTGCTATTCTAGAACATGGTGTCAACGGAAGATACTTGAACATCTCTAATTGGATTGAATGACTGTGTCTGTGTGTGCATGTAATCAGGGTATAATGTCATTAACCACAATGTCGTTAATTTGATCACACTTTTTATTGCTTGCCTCAGTGCCAGTTAGCGTGTCTATCAACCTATTATCTCCCCACTATTTCTCAGTTTTCCAGTGTGCTGCAGAACGTTCAAGCACTGAGGGAGCAGACGCTGATGCTGGTGCACGGCACAGCAGACGGTAGGAGGAAATAAACTGTGACAGGATGAAAATACTGTATCTGTGGTGTGTTGCTGCTGAGCACAAAGAAAAACCGTGTGCAATCCTGGAAGGTAATGAGGAAAATGGTTTTTAATGAAAAGATAAAAGGAAAAGTGCGTTATGTAAATTGATACTGTGGATTTGCAGAGGAGAACAGTCGCTGGTGAGCCATGCATGTAGAATCTGTTGAGGCATTTCCATCCTGCCAGAATCGGATTGTCTCTTCTTTTTAGGATTCAGGCTGAATCTTGCTGACATGTTTCGTTTCTTTATTCCCAGCCAACATCCACTTTCAGCATACTGCTGAGCTCGTCAAGAATCTTGTGAAAGTTGGAGCAAACTACTCAATGCAGGTGTGTATCACGCAGAGGCAACAACACCAGGGCAGATTCCTTACGCTGTATTTGTATAAGCAGTGATGGAAAATGCACGTTTTGTACAATGCCACTGCAACACACATGTAATAATGGGAATAATACATTTAGGATTGTGAAAAAGTGTCAAGATGTATTGAATCAGCCTCAAACCGTGCAGCAGATCAGAGCCAGACCTGCCAAGTGACATGTGCAATAACTGCGATTCGGAGGTCAGGACAGCGACTATCACAGACAATCACAGGACAGTCAGTTCGGTGTGCTTTTATTTAACAACTTGAGCAATCATAGACTGGGAGAGAAACATGGGTGTAGAGTTTGCAAGACCACATGTAAGTCTGGGAACAGGGCGTACCATCATCTACAGTAGTCACTTCACTGTGTGATGTTGATTATCTAAATTTGGGAAAAGTGGTGGAGCTGAGACGTGACAGCCTGACCTGCTGTGTCTATTTAAGGATAAGGCTGTATTCAGACCAAATCAGGTGCTGCCTTTTATAACAGAATCAACATTTGGAGGAACAGAACGGCCAGTCGAGCCGACAGTCGGACCGGAACACGCCACCATGTAGACTTGTAGCATTCCGCTGTTTACTGGGCAGCTGTGAAGCTGGAAGAGACGCTGAGAATCACTGTGCAGTGGCCTGGCGTTGGATTACTGGTTGAACTTGCAGTGACATGTAGTGACACTCCCACACCGCCGTACCATCCTGCGATAATCGCCTCAACGCCTGATTTGGTCTGAATACGACCTAATCCTACAACCGTGCTGGACGTAGTTGACAAACGGAGGAGTCATTATTTATGTATACTGCATAGTGTAATGAATGAAATCTGTAGCTGCAGTGGAATTTAGATGGAAATTACCTTGTAGCTCCATGTACTATAATAAGAGTAGTATAGGTTTCTGAGCCAGTGGTGGCTATTAGAGGAACTACTGCTAACACTTTCCCTGTGTTCCAGTATTCACTCTCCTTTTAGCTGTGTTTCGGTCTCCACCACCTCCTGAGGAAATATCTGCCTTTTTAGCAGCTAATCGCTCCACCATGCACCCAGCTATAGTCGCTAAACCTTGTGTGCTGTTTGGTGCTGAGCAGGTCGTGTACACGTTTTAGAGCTTTTAAGCGACACTATTAATATGCTGAAAGCAGACAACAACAGACAACAACAGACAACAAGATGCCATCAGAATGATTTGAAAGACACCATCACCACATTGACTTCAGCATTCAGCCATTGTGGTTGGTGCTTTGTACCTGATGCTATCTGAATTATTCCAGGTCCTTTGGAGGTTAGTAAACTGGTAAATGGCCTCATTTATATAGTGCTTTTATCCAAAGTGCTTTACAAGGTTTTTTCTGCTCATTCACGCGCACACTCTCACGCTAATGGCAGCGAGCTAACAAGCAGGCTGCTGGCCAACCATCAGGGTCAATTTGGAGTTCAGTGTTTTGCACAAGGTCACTCTGACCTCCTGAGCCACAGCCGACCGACCCGGCATGTATACAAACCTCGGTCCACTAATTTACTTACCTTTTGCCCACCAGATCTACCCAGACGAGGGCCACTTCCTGTCTCAGCAGAGTCGCCTGCACCTCTACGCCATGCTGACCAGCTTCTACAGGGAGTGTCTGAAGGAGGAGCTACTACCACTGCCTGATGAGGAAGATGAGGAGGAGGAGTAGGCGGGAGGCTGTGAGGGCCAGAGCCTTTGGCAGAGCTTGAAGAATTTTGCTAAAATCCATCAAGGCCTTTCGTGTTTGGACCAAGTGTTTAGCCGGACATGGACACTGCGTTAGAGCTGCTGATGCTCTTAAAGTGTGTGTGTGTGTGTGTGTGTGTGTGTGTGAGCACTCCAGTGTGTGACTGTGTATGCCGGTGTAAAATGTGTTGAAAAGACAACTGATGGACACGACAGTGACACTTGCATTGCCAGGACTTGAGGTGGGAGCTTCCCTCTAGCATAAAGTCATTTCAGTTTGGGACGCTCCGTTTCTCGGCAAAGCGCGCGGAAGACTGCCTCCATCTTTTTGCTGGCTTTCCGGACTGTAAGTCATCCACACTAGTGCATGGTGCCCCCCGTCTCTCGGCTTCACTCATTTTGCCATATTAGTCTCCTTTGCGGTAACACTTGGGAAGAAGGGAACACAGATGTACACCTTTGATCTCACCTCTCTTTGGTCGTTGTACTGTTGCACAAGGAAAGGCTCCAGCCAGCCTGCGGAAATGTGTAGTCACGCAACTTCACCACAACCGAGTCGATCCGGAATAAGTGCTATTTCCTGCTGAAACCCTCCACCATCGCCCACCCTAAATGAAAACAGTCATTGTAGGTTACACTTTGTTGTACAGGGGTCTTATGTAGACATGTACAATGCCTTATGAGGTTAAACATACTGTAATATTACTTGCTGGCAGTGATAGTCGTCCATTAGCAGTGTCATGTTAACCTATGTCAACTCAGGTCCTCGAGACACAGCATCGCAGTTAGTTACAACACTATGTCGGCTGTATGGTCATGAATAAGTTAGGAACTATATGTGAAGATAATGGATATTGGCCAAACAGTAATTTCAGTTTCTGGCCACGCTGCAAAGGTTCTCCATCTTAATATGTCTTTTCATCTTGTTTTCTTAAAATCGTAGTTTTCTTAAAACAAGTGATAAAACCTCTGAAAGGGTGCGAGGATTTTCTTTCTCCACCTGATTCCGGAGCTTTCCTGAGGTCAAGAGGCATTTCCCCTCTTCCTGGATGTTCTCTTATTTCAGGAAAGGAACAATTAGCTGCAGTGGATGTTAATGGAAATCGCTGTACTAAGATGGACAGTTTTACAGTGTCAGTAAGGTGTTTGCATGTCTACAGGGAATGTGTCAAGTGTTGCCACATTTTGTACAGTACAATACAGCAGAGTGTGTACATAAATATATTTTTGAGATGTCAGATCTCATAGATAGCTTAGTCTATGGGGATGGATTGATTTGACCCTGGATGTCTTGTACTTTTCCTTTGTTTCTTTTCCGTTGTTCCTTTCAGCTCTCGGTTTTCTTCTTTAGGGTGGATTTTGTAACGCTTGCTCTTGTTCTTTTTGCTGTTTTAAAAGGCAAAGGGCAGGGTTGAGGTTTCGGGGTTATTGTGATTGTCCTCTAGTGATGATTATGAATAAAAAATAAAAAAAACGATGAAAGACAATGACTTATGCCGACGTGTAAGAGCACCCAGCACAGCGGAGCACCAACTCAGCCACGTATGTTTGCAGGATTGATTGTTATATTGTTAATAATCCAATCATATGAACACTTCTATTTAATGTTTCGTTTGTTTCTTCACCTTGGGACTCACGTCAAAGAGCAAAGAGGTTGTCTGTCGCCTGCATTAATGATGTAGCAGGCAGGTGTGGTTGCGTTATTCACTGCCTGCACCCACAGGCTTCAGTGGCCGTCAGATCTGCAGCAACTGGAGCACCAGAGTTAAATGAGGTGTTTTTCACCAGCGCAGATGAGCCTCTTTGATATACTTTCAATCCATGAAAGGTTATTCCTGCGTTGTGAGGAGTTGAGACAAAAGCCTGATAAAGGAACAGTAGAATTATTTCGTCATACAGTCCTGCATAACCTGAAGGTACTGACTTTTCAATGTACTCCACTTATGACTATGCAAAGAAATGTAATACAATGACTTACATATAAGGATGTGAAGTAGAACACAATGTAGTCGAGCAAACTAGGACGGACATTTAACAATCCAGTGTCACGTTACATGACATAATGAGTCAGCAGCAAACACACAGCGACATAACAATACAACAAAAACCTATATTTTTACATATACAACCATATTATACTGTATTAATGACTGTTACATTTCTAAATTGCGTTTAAATAAGGATTAATGGGCGATTTCATGTTCATATGAGTGTAAAGTGCGTCTGAGGAGTCCTGGGCCATGCTAATTATGGACGTGCTGACTAACGCGTGGTGAAATCCACACAGAAGAGTTAGCTAGCCACGTTTAAAGACAGCAAGTAAGTGACAGAAGAGCAGTGGACTACAAACACAAAAGCGGGTTTCAGAAGTGAACATTGAAAGAAGCAGCCGAGAAAGAAAGAGCAGATCTTTTCCAAAAAGATAAAGGCAGTTTCTTTAAAAAGAAGGACGAGATAGCAAGTGTAGCCAAGTTAGTTCCACTGCTAAACACCACCTCCGACACCACTGGATGTAGCCTACGTCACAGCCTGTCTCCCTGCACCTCCTCTCCAGCCACATGTCTGTTTCAGGACTGTTCTCCACTAGTCCACCAGATGCCCTCAGACTTTCCCTCCTACCCCCATCACCTGGCTGCCCCACCCAACCCACCATTCCGCTGTTGCTGGTTAACTTTAATCCTGCGTGCTGTCACTTAATAGTAATGCCGTGGCCCGTTTGACCAGATTGGATAGCGGCCCCTTGTTACCACTGATAATGAGGTGGGGTGTATACAGTATGTAATGTCCCCAGTATCCACAGGCCAGTGTAATACAGAGGGAATTAAGGAAGAATCTTTGTTAAATGAATAGTTACAAATAATGTTCTCTGTTGCTGAGCGCTGGATGAGAAGATTATACCATACTGTAATATAAGTATAATATTAAGTATGAAGCTGCAGCTGGTTAGCTTAGATTTGCATAAAGACTGGAAACAAGGGTGCCTAGCAGCACCTGCAAAACTCTAATTAACACGGTACAACTCATTTGTTTCATCTGTACAAAAAGTCTAAAAACAAAAGGTTGTGCTTTTAAAGAAGTTATGTTCCATTGATTTGTGGGTTGGGAGCAGCCACAGTGGAGCTGCCAGGCAACCAGCGCTGACTCCAGGGAGTCACTGCACCCTGCCGAGAAACAGTCCTACAGATAATAGTCCTGCTACTCTAATAATACTCTATATACTTCATATGTACTAGTCTGAACCTGAGAAGAGGCTGGAATCAGCCAGAATAACGTTCTGCCATTCGGCTCACTTCGGTTTGATTGCCATAAGAAATGTATATTTCCGTTGTTTGTCTGTCAGTGTGCCTGACGTGAATTATTTTCCAGACATCTTGATAGTTGTGAGATCTCGCAACAATGTTCATTTAGTAGCTGTTCTGAAGCTCCCTGTCAAACCACATGGTCTTCAGCGTCAGAATGACTTTGGCCATTTGTCGTAGAATTGTAGACTCTCACGTGTAAATTGAGTTTGGTGACATTGTTTGTCTCAGCTGCTGTTTCCAAAGTCAGGGATGAACAGTGGAAATGTTTTGGGGTTGGCCAAAAGGCTATTTTTGGCCAGATGTTAAACTAGCCACAGGCTAACGTTAATCAGGATTTCTTCCTGTGTCAAAACTGCTCTGTTGTTGCACAATTTTCACTTTGCAGCTTTAATCTCAAACAAATGTAACTTTGAAGTCATTGTGTAAACTCTGTATAGGACAATGCACATCTCATGACAGAGCAGTCCTGAGCTGATGGAGCTGCTGGACATCTTCCCATTTCAAAGGGAAATAAGCTTGATGTGTTTTTCATCTGCTGCACTAGGTTTCGTCGGCCGACCGCTGCGTCTACGATCCTCAACGCTGCCCGTTTCTGTGCGAGTGTATCTGTAAGAAGTGATGCTGGTTTGAAGGCAAAGGGTAGTGACACCAGATTTTGATTTAGTTTTTTCTTTTGTTCGCTTACTTATCATTTTGTTAATTGACGAAACTAAACTATTAACACTTCCGTTTTTGAAAGCATTCTTAGTTTGCAGCATTTTTTCACACCTGCCTACAACCTTTGCACAGTACTGTACATACATGGGATATCTCAGGACAAGATGTTTAATTGAATCTTGGCTTATGTGTAAAAAATCAAAGCTGAGTGATACACTGTCACACTTCAGTGTAGAGTACAGAAGTTCCAACATTTGGGTAAATACACTTATTTGATATCAGACTCGTGTGTGTTAAGTACAGAGATGGAGTCAAGATGTGTTCAGCTTAGTTTAAGCTGCATAAGACTGGAAGCAGCTGGCTTGGCTTTGTTGAATGTGTACAGACATATGTATAAAAAAAAGAAAAGAAAGGGCAATGTGTGTGGTCTTAGGGGATGTTAGATACTGGAAGTACTTTTAGCAAACAGTCGAGCGGCGGTTTGTCTTGATTTCACAGTGAGACGGGTTTGATACCACAGTACCAAAGCCTCTTAGGGCTTTCACACCTTTAGCTTCTTTACTCTGGTCCGAGTCAGTTGATGAGTTTGCAAACTTGGGAACTTGGTTTGGTTTCTTTTCACAGAGAAAAATCCTAGCGAACCAAAATGCATCAATACATATTTCTGTGAGAGAAACATTGCTGGTTTGTTCTCCAGCTAGCTGCTGCTACTAGAAACCCCAGAATGCAAAGCACACCTGACTACAGGAGCTGCTTAGCTCAAACCTGCAGAGTACACCTGGTAGTTGGGTCCGATCGAGGTCGGATCACGTTCCCGCCACAAATGAGCCGCTCCAGAGTTCGTTCGGGAACCAGACCGAGGGGCTCGGTGCGATTGTTAACCGGGAAAACGCACCAGGGTTCGTTTTACCCGAAGCAAACAGGTTAGGTGTGAAGACGCCCTTAGTTCTGGTGGCAGTTTCCATCTTTAAAATAGTGATCTAACACAACGCTCAGAGTGGACACTCAGCTGTTATGTCTTCTTTGCTGTGTGGGGTTCATGTTTTAGTTGGTCTCGTTTGTTGGATGGAAATCTGTGAATCTGAAGTCTACGAAACACAAAGCGCATGACACCCCCACACCCAGCCCACGACTCATTATCTCAGTGTCTTACATCTGCTGCTAATCTTTAAGCTAATTGCTAGGCTATCAAATGTCCTCATTTCAGCTGTACACTTAACACGCAGACATGCGATTTATCTCCTCATCTCGCTCCCAGAAGGAAAGCAAGTAAACACATTTCAATGATTCATTTAGTGCATGTTCAACTATTCCTTTTTAAAGTGGCATCTGAACAAAAATGTTGAAGCAGACTGTGGCTTTGATTTGAAAGCAGCTGCGAGATAACGTCTGTCACTGCTGCTACCTCTAAACACTGTGTCACTGCTGCACCTACAGCACCTTTTAATCTAGATTGGGTGTGTTGTATCAGATGTGGCTCTGAATGAAATATCCATTTTATTGCTTCGCCCTTCAAGCACAACAGCAAACAATGCACAGGGAGGCTGTCTTTATTGACAATTTAATTTTTGCATATATGTTTTCCCCAATATACAGATGCGTACTGTCGACATGATAACTATAATGTACTGTATAAACGTCAGTTGCAGTGAAGAAGTGTAAGCAGCACAGGATTATGGTCAGAATAGTCTGGTTTGCTACATCCTATTCAAGGAAGGTGATCATACAGCGTTACAATGGACAAAACACACTGTACAGATTCCATTCTCCTCCTTCTCCCATTTGCACACTTTTCACATTTTGGGATGTTAAATGCTTTAAAAGAACAAGTGGTGTTAGTGTGAAAGCAGCATCCATCTTTTAGTGGACAGATTAAATGTAGTTTCTTTAAAGTCTAGATAAAAGACTAATCCATCTTGTTGCTCTGAAAACAATGAGACAATATCTCTAAGTATAATAATCTGTAATATGGTGACTTTGATTACATCAAGCATATATCTCTGAAGCCCAAATTTGCAATATGTTTTCTTAAATAAAGCTCAAAAAAGCTCCTACTCACACACAAAAAAGCAACCCATTGTAATTCCCCTTTCTTCCCCCTTTTTACATCAATAGCCCTACTCAGACTGGATTAACAATTATTACATTTGGGGAAATTCTTATCAAAGCTAAAAGCTCCCCTGGGTGGCGCCGGAGAGTTGGAAGGGAGGCAACAAATACTGCAGGAAGTGAAATTAGAGTCAAAAACCGTACTCCTTCTCGGACGGCCATAAATTCGTAAAGATTTCATTGTAAAAAAGACTCTTCAGAACTTGCCTGAGAATCACCATGTTTTTAAATTCCTCCCACACCAAAGTAATCCAGTGATGGTTGTCTGTACATCCATGAGTATATTACAAACAGGAACTGCTAACTGTTTCTCACCAAGCTGATTCAAACACAAAGGGTGACAAGCAGCTCTTCCCTTGGAAAAGCTCAGATCCACTGTGAAGGGCGTCGCTCCGGACGGGAGGGCATGTGAGATCTCTGATAAACAGCAGGTGATTGCAGCCGTAATTATTAATGAGATTTGGGATGAAAAATGACGAACATAACACGCTCCTGATGCGATGTCAATCCAGTCCGAATAGGGCCAACGTCCATGGTTACCTGAATTTGATTAACACCACCATGTGGAAGTTGTGTTTTAGTCTTATGGCCGGGAAAGATGTGGAATCGGTCAACCATGTGAAGATGCAGATGTTCTGCTGGTCCTCAGTGCTGACAGTCTTCAAACGTCATCATCTAATTAGACATTATGATCAACTGTCTTGGCTCTAAGGTTGGAAAATGGTGACGACAGTTGTGAGGTAAAGGCACCTGCAAAAATGTTCAGTGATATCTCCGAAATGTTGGCGTTACTTTAAATGGTTTTGTTTGCAGTAAATAGAAATATTCACAGTAGATTACAATAGTCAGCAAAATGTATACTCTTAAAATGGAAAAATACACGTTTCTTTAATTCCCTGACATTTTAACTGCGTGATTACAAACAATAATTATAACGTGAAGCATTAGAATACAGGGACAATACAACCATCTTTTCAATTTCAGCACAGCCCATGCTGTCTCCTGGCAAGTGTAATGTTACGTATCTTACATGCTGTAAGTTGTCACTAATGCTCTTGGAGTGCTTTTACAGATTGCAGCCCTTCAGGAAAACACAGCCTCTCTTTGTTGGCTCAGGACAGCAGTTGCTACACTCGCCACAAAACTGTAGCACAGCAGGAGGCTCTACAGGCTAGTCTTCTTTAGATGTGTGTGGGATGACAACCTGCAGCTCCTCAAAGCAGCGCTTGAAGAAGGTGAGCACTGAGTTCAGCATGTAGTGTTGGCTCTTGGCAGAGGCCATATTGTGTCCTTCATCTGGGAAGATCTAGGCAGCAGGAAATAGAAGACAAAGTCATTTATTTAACCATCTATTTTTTTAATTATTTAAAATGTGTTCTAAATGTCCAACACAGCAGTGGAACATTTAAAGCCGGTTCAGACCAAAGATGAGTTGAATCTTGCAACTACTTGCAATGTCCCGTTTACACCGAAGCTCTGCCATTTTAACCAGATGACTTTGCTACGAGCTGACTGGCTGTTGAAACAGGTGATGTGCCTGACGTTCTAAAACCAGCCGCTGGCGATTTGACAAGCTGAGTCGCAGGCGACGCCATCAGCCGGCACGAGTCGAGCTGAGACGGGCCAGATCGCACCGCTGCACCTTCTCCTGAAATGTTCTAAAAAGGTTTTGTCTCGTCGTCCACCTTTGGCCTTTAGAGGCCGTGGTGTCACAAGTGCTAATTAAAATTCCTAAATAAAGGAGTTGTTGGAATTAAATTTGGGGAATATTCTTATTCACTTTCTTGCTGAGAGTTAGCTGAGAAGAACATTTCCACTCTTGCATTCTATATGCAAAATATGTAGCTGGAGCCAGCAGTCGATCAGCTTAGCTTAGCACAATGACTGGAAACAGCTAGCCTGGCTCTGTCCAAAGGTAACGCAATCTGCCTACCAGTGCTTTTATGCTAAGCTAACCGGCTGCTGGCTCCAGCTACATATTTGCTGTATAGACATCACCAACACTCATCTAACTCTATGCAAGAAAACAAATAAGCAGCATCTTTCCCAAAACGCCAAACTATTCCTTTAATGTTAAGAACTAAGGTATTTTATGGTCTACTGGTCTGCTGTCTGCTGGCAAGACACCTGAAGCTTTCAACCATGTAAGGTGGGGGGGGGGATCATATGAAATGTTTCCAATAATCGTTGGATACCGGAGGTTTGGTCAAAACAACACAACTTTGATACTTTGAGAAATATAAAGTTGTTCTAAGCAAATTAGAAGGTTTATGTCTTTTATTTCTAACAAAATCAGGAAAGAAAACAAGCTCACAAATCTGACTAGACATTCTCAGGATGTTTTCACCTTGGTTACTTTTTAAAACATAAATACAACATCACGGCCTCCTCTTGTTAGTGAAATGAATTGTCACTCAGACACGAATTGGCAGCAGTCACCTGGAGAGTGTAGTTAACATTTGACGCAGACATCAGTTTGACCAACTCAGCAGAATGCTGGAAATGAACAGTGGCTGAAAAGAAAAGAGCAGATATTTCAATTGGAAATGCATCACAGCGCAACACAACAGCTGCTCGGTCCACTGCACTTCCACAGTTTGGCATTTACTGAAAATCAACTGTGGTGCCAAAAGATGTGTGCAGCAAACCACATTTAGTTGACTTCATCACATTAACACTACATTTTGTGTAGACCTGTCACGTAGTCGAGACAAGTGTCCAGGTGGGGGAAAGAATGAGAATGCCACGTTCAACCAATCAATGCACAGAGAATATTACTGTGTATAATAATGTAAAACCGCTAACTACCAATTCTTAGGAGTGATACAAATAGAGGAATAGCAAACTATCCAATACAGTGGTTAAGGCCAAGAAAATTACATTTGAATTTAGGGTGTGGGACACAGACCGAAATGAATTATCACAAAATAACTCAACGTTTAGCATGCCAAGAACCCCTATTATACATCTATATATCTGCTTTATTGTCTCACTCACCATCTGCTGTGCCGTGGATAATAAGAAAGTTCAGAGGTCTCGCTGCCGTGATGTTACCGATCAGACTGGAAATCTGCCGGAGACGGTAAACAGAAACCGCAACAACTGTAACATCATCTAAACAACATTATCGGAATGTTAACAGAAATATGTGCTCTTACAGTTGCAGGAATTAACAAAGAATACAAGGATGACAGGAATTACGGGATCAGATCCCATACGTGAACATTAATACAGTAGCTCAATAAGCAACTGTGAGTAGTAATGTATAGTAAGTGTTCTGACGGTACAGAGTGCAGGATGAAAGAGAACACAGAGTAGCACAGTACAATTCCACATACAGATGTGAAACAATGGCAGGTACAATGTTACTGATGTTAAAACAAACAACCAACAGTATCAGCAGCACAACAACAGCTACAGCTACATCATCACTCTATGCATGCTGTGCATACTGTATATACTGTCATATCTACATAGCTTATGTATATAAAGCAACCTGTTGCAGTAATCAAATTTACTTTGTGTACTTTGACCATGGAAGAAGGGAGGTTTATGACCTTTACTGGAGTCAGCCACCAGGGGGCAATCCAGATGCAGATGCCCTAATTTAAGTCTAAATTAGCCTATTCATAACAACATTTAGCTTTAGCTTTTACGCACACAGTCTGACAACTCCCTGATTAATTCAGTTCAGTGTTATTCATACAGCACCACATCAAATCAAAGTTATCTCACAGCACCTGTTCATGCAGAGCAGGTCCAGTCCGACTATATATTACAGAGACCCAACAAGTCCACCATGAGCAGCACTAGAAGTCAGTGGCAAGGACCAGGATCAGAGAGAGAGAGAGAGAGAGAGAACAGCAGCACAGTCCAGTTCCACGTACAGATGTAAAGCAACAGCAGTACCAATGGTACTAATGTTAACGTTAATAAAAATAGTAATAATAATAACTTTATTTATATAGCACCTTTGAACAGACAGCAGAGACGGATACTCAGAGAGCAACAACACAGAAGGCATTGAAAGGTAAAAAGCAAACAAAAGCAAGTTGAAAAATAAAGAAAAATGAATAAATAAATAAAAGCATTAAAATGACAATTTAAAGAAAATATAAAAACGATATAAAAAGACGACATCACATGACAGCAGGTCTATAAAAGTGTTTTAAGAAGTGATTTAAAGAGTCACTGACTCTGCAGCCTGATCTCCTCAGGCAGGTCGGTCCAGAGTCCAGGGTCCTGATGGCAAAAGCTCGGTCACCTTTAGATTTAAGCCTCGACTCTGGACGACCAGAAGGCCCCAGCTGAGGGTCTGAGGCTGAGAACTGGATCATATGGGGTCAGTGTTTCTGCTGTACAGCTTGGAGTCAGACCCAGGAGCCTTAAAGGCGTGTTAATTAAGACAGAAATGTTAAACACGATAATCAGCGCTGGAGTAGGGCTGCAAACCCATACCTATCACAGCTTTTATATAATGTCAGTAACCTTTTTCTAATACTTTCAAGTCGTTTTCAGATGTATGTATTTATGTTTATGTAGTTTGTTACCAAAATGTGCATTATCATTCTTCAGGAACAGTTAAGCTTCCTGGTCAAATGTAATTTAATGACTCAGCTTTCAGTGGGCGAGTTTCAGCTCCTGAGCTGCTGAGCAGAATTATCAGACCCAACCTGATGAGGAACGTTGATGAATCCCTCACTGCTCCCTGAATGCAGCAGAAAGCAGGCTTCCAGCCCAGATCTCGCTTTCTCATATTTCTAAATGGCAACTCAGGGAAAGAGACTTTACAATCTATACAAGTCTGTAATGCAGCAGGAAATAGTCACTTTAAATATCTATATGGCTTCAAGCATAATAGAGTAAGTAATTTGTTAAGTTCTTATATCTTCCTTCCAAAAGTTTCCAAGATTTCCCTTGAAACAGACAATTAGCATATTCCTTCTTTAGAAGGGCTTTGAAGATTGGCTTCTCAATTTCCCTTTCATATGGTTTTTTCTCAAACTCCTATTAACGTTAAGAGATATTGCGGTTGACTTATTACTAGAAGCAGGACCTGGTTGAGTTTGGGTTTCCTGGGTGGACGCTGTGCATCACACCTTGACGTCAGGGAGAAGCCGTGCTGTAGCTGTATGGCAGGGACGCGACAGCACAGGACTCTGCAGCAGTCATTTGACTTGTCATTGGGGTTTAATGCATCCAGACGACAGCGCAGACTGCTCAGCTGTTGACCGAACACTCTTGGAGGCTTGTGCTCAGTGCAGCCAGGGTTTACGGAGCGCTGTACACTGTCAATGTGGCATTAAACCATACACAGCTTGAAATGAGTGAAACAACCATGTCTAAAGGCAAACGTGTATTTACCTCTTAATGATGGCCCACACTCTGACACAGCCCGGCAGATCACTTCAGATTACTGTGTGTGAGATTTAGATGCTGTTGCATCCAGCCTCCAGGCTGGAACTAAACACATCTGCAGCTGTCAGTCACAGTCAGCACAAATAGGTTTTGCCTTCTGCCATGTTGGGAGATCACGCTGTATATTCTCTTTTTAAAAGCAGATTAAAGCTGGATGTCATAATGAAGTGGAGGACTCCTAAACCAGACGTAGTCCGTAGGTGAAAGGATGAGAATGTTTCCGTTTCCTTCCAGACGGAACAGAGAGATCTGTAGTCAGGATGCGTTATCCCTGCAGGAAGACGTGTTGGAGTCGTAGACTGTAAAGTACACAGACATAAAAAAATCTGTCACAAATCAGCTCTCGGTTTAACTCTGGTGCCTCGTTGTCTTTGATTTCCAGTGTTAAAACGATGTCTTATTCTTTTAACCCTAAACCTTTGCATGGGACTAGTATTGCCAGGGGACCTCATGGGATTTAAATGTCACCCCCCCTCCTGCGGTGCATTTGCACAGGAAAAGCAAAGTCTGTATTTTACTCAGATTTACTGACATTATCCCCAGATATGATGTCAAATCTCTGCATAACAGCCGCTTCTCCACTGACACGGGCTGCTAAGAAGAACAACAGGCATTGTACACACGAAGCACTTTAATTGCCACGTGGGGCAGTGAGAGATGTTGATGGGATGGCATTATTTTGTTTGGTCATCCTGAACGTTAATGTCGCCGTCAGTAAGAGTCTGATGGGACTCGAATCCAAACTCTGTGGCCAACAAAGGCTTCATGACACTTTCAATGTTCAACAACATCATCGTCACAAATCAGAAATCTCACTGATAATCGCTGCTTTTCCTGCTTCAGCGGCCTGTTTTCTGTGCGCACGTGGATTCTGAATCAAAGTGTCTCCCGTCTGCATTTTCAGTCCAGACGCCGCTCCATTAGCATTCCATCTTCAGACCTTCCTCTTCTGCTCGCCACACAGAAAGGCTTTATACGCTTTGGCTCGGCCACATGCGCCACATCTCTGCAGACCTGTGCACGACCACAAGGGGACAGATAGCCGTAGCATGGTCTGGGGGTGGTTGGGCTCATCCCGCCTCTGTGCTCACTGACAGACCACCTTTTCTTCAGCAGCCTGATGCTCTGTGGAAACGGCCCACCTGTTCCCCTCCTATTGTAGTCGGCCTTTTATCAGCGCCTCGCAGCCTGAGCAGTTTGCAGGTGGATGGTTGGGTGGGTGGGGGAGCATCTTTCACGGACAGCTGTGACAGCTGACATTCTCAGAGAAGCAGGGGCAGGTGTTTGCACAGGAGACACTGAGATGGAGTTGCGGAGGGGAGAATGATGGAGTTCGGCAATAATGGAAGTTGACGGAGGCCAAAACGGCAGCATCAGCACGAGGACGACTAATTCTTACTCCACCTCCTGTCCTCTCCACCTAATCACATAAGCTTTCTCATCTCAGCAGAAGTAAAAAACACAACTCTCCGTCACTGCCCAACGCTGTGTGCTATTCCCATTTCTCCACCTGCCTCCCGGGAAACACCCACTTTGGGAATTATCACGATCGCAAAGAGATGCACCGATGTCTCTGTTTGACAAGCAGCAGAGTGGACAGATTAGTCCTTGTTTAAGTCTTCTTTAAGCCTAAACAGTATTTTGAGTTTGGTTCTGGTGCACCTGCTGGTCTCTGAACACTGACGTCCACAGCTGTGGGGTGCGACACACTGGAAGCCAGACACAGTAATCGGTTGTCTTGAACAGGGTGGCGAGTTTATTATCAGACAGACAACACAATAAACTCTGTATTTCACCCTTGGTGACCAGCGATGCCAGGTAGTCTCTCCTCTCACCCCGCCTCTACTCTGCCACGTCTCTGGTCTCCCGTCTCTCTTTATGCGGCTCCTCCTCAGGTCTCATGCCTCCCGACCTCGTCAGCGGGATGAACGGCAGGTGTGTCCACTCCCAGGTGCCCAGGGGCTGCAGTCTCTCGGCTGGGATGAACACACCTGCCACCACTTGGCCCAAACGGCGTCGGAGCTGCTGGCTGGAGCCTGGCCGGGCCGGGCCACGCCCCCGCCTCCCGGTCCATATTCAAAGACGCTTCGTTCCAAATCTACACAAATAATGAACCTCTCATCCTCTCCTGTGTCCTCTGGTGGCTCCATCTATGCAAAGTCACGTTGCTCTGCTAAGGACCGTTTGAACCAACAGAACTTTAAGATGTACTGAATCTCCCAAAATATCGAAACATAACAAATATATCAAGACCCATCATCGTAAAGTTCAGGAATAGATACAGAATCAGCATTCGGCTTTTCCTTTATTTGATGTATTATTTATACTGTTTTGTTAGTTTTTGGAAGGGGATTCATCCTGGGATTACTGGAACTTTCTTGCTGCTTCACAAATGGCCTTTTGGCTTGGTGGGTTGATGTATTTGCAGTCAGTGAGCCATGACCATGTCTAGTTCTTCAGTCTGCTCCTTTTTATATTAAAAGCTGTAAAAATCCAGAAGTGTGAAATAGGATATTGTCCTTTTTTTAGAAAGAATGTTTCAGATACAATGATAGAAGACTCATTTAACTGAAAAAGAGCTTATAGTTTTAAAGAAGACTGGGTAGGACAAGTGTATTTTCCTTCATTTAATAGTAAAAGTAGAGGTGTGACAATACATAAAAATCGACCTGGTATTATTAATCACTTTGACACCGACTCATATTGTTGCTATGTGTTAATTCTAGCGCTGGATCGGACTAAAGATTTTGCTAGTCGACTAGTTCAAACCATTCGTCGACTAGTTGTCGCACATTTATGATATTAATTAAATGTGTCTCACAAGCGCACACACGAAGTGATCCACCTGTTAACGATGATGCTAACAGCAAACGTGGAATGATTCTGAATGTGCAGAACAACCAGCAAGGAGGCTGAACATTTTGTTAATTTATTTCAATGTCTCCGTCAGCTTTACCCGAGCTAGCACCAAAGACTAATCGACCAAACTTGCTCGACTAAGTCTCATCCCATCGACTAACATGTTGGTCGGTTATTAGGGGGCAGCCCTAGTTAATTCAATAATTAATTGAACCGTGGATTCTTATATGCTGAAAAATCCAATCAATCTTAGTGGAATGACTGGAACTGTATAATGTACAATACACTAGGTCAAGATGAAGGTTTTAATGTCACTCAGAGGAACGATCGGTATATCTTTTCAGTCCCATTCATACTAATTACACCATTTTCCACTTTCCCAAGTCTTCATGCTCCTTTTCTACACTTATGTAGTCTCATCTCAGCAGGACGCCTGCTGCTGCTATTGTCGTTATTAGTGTAGCTGTTGTTATTAGTGTAGCTGCTGTTGCAATTAACATTGTAGCTGCCATTGCTTTACATTTTCTGTATGTGGAGTTGTACTTTGATTGCTGTGTGTTCTCTTTCATCCTGCTCTTACCCTAC
>JAVQJF010040569.1:0-47789 GCA_036023855.1 Gadopsis marmoratus | reverse complement strand
GATTGACTGGCGACCAGTCCAGGGTGTTTCCTGCCTCTCGCCCAATGTTAGCTGGGATTGGCTCCAGCCCCCCCCTGCGACCCTTCGGGATAAGCAGTATGGTTAATGAATGAATGAATTGAACCGAGCACGTTGCCGTCAGCACTTTAGAGTTTAGCTTCAACTAGACTTTTTAAACTGCGATTCTGCTGAATTTACTTGATTTTCTCACAAACTGTCACCCGTTTTAAATTCTTGTGTGACGGGGCCTTAACAGGTGTTCAAATAAAACAATCGGATAAAGCTGCAAGGGAGTGTCGGTGTTCGGTGGAACTGCTACAGAGGTTAAAGCCAATACATGGAAGTGGTGGATTTTCAGACTTGCTGCATCTTATGTTGAATTATACTGGTTGTTTTATGTTCCACTACTGATGCCACCGATTCTTTACGCGCTCGCAAAAGCGCACACAATCGCACACACATCACCTCAAAGGTAGAAGCAAATCTGTAATCAGGAAGGACTGAATGGTTGCTGCCGCTCCAGCTGCAGGCAACCCCACGTGCTCCTCCGCATAGCAGAGCTGTATAAAAATCTGCTGACAATGAGCGAGCTACCCCTCCGAGGCCAAGCCGTAAAAGCCGGAGCTCTCTATCTTCTTCTTTCCCTCCACCTCTGTCTCTCAGTCTCTTCCTCTCCTTCGCTCACCAGCTGAGTTCTCCTCTGCTGTCCCTATGGTTCACATTTGTCCTCCACCTTTTTCCTCCTCTCCACCCTTCCGTCCTATTATTTCATTCCTGCTTTCGGTTTTAATTTCTCCGCCACGCTCACCGGCCTTGCAGAGATGTGCGTTGATATGAGGGGAGGAGAGCATTTGTTGTGAGGGGAGTTGAGTTGAAGAACATTTAGTGCTGATACAGAAGAAGCAAGTTGAGTGAAGTGAAGTATGTGGGAGAAGGAGAAACAGGCAGGTGAGAGGGGAGGTGTGTGCTTTGTTTTTTATTAAAACATTTTTACCTCCCCCCAGCATAGGTAGCAGGCTGAGTTGCCAGAACCGTCGAGAGTGTAGTCTTTAGAGGCTCTTTTTGAAGTTGAGCTCGAGGATTACCACGGCTGCTCCCTCAGCAGTGGCAAACCTGCGTCTGATTCCTGAGACGGGGAGGGGGAGGAGGCGGGGCGCTGATGGAAGGGGTTGAGGAGTGAAGTTAAAGCCCTCAGGAGATGGCGAACACATGCAGCTGAAAGCAACCAGTGTGCCATGACAAAAGCGGGAGGAAGACACAGGGAGGGGTGGAGGTGTGCTCGTGTGCTGACGAATGCCCATGAAGTTCCTTCCGAAGCGAAGATTCATGAGTCACTCATTAGTCACAAGCTTCTTCATTATTTAACACCGTTCCCCAGTGGCACCAGATGAGCAAGTTCCAAAACAGGGCTCCTTTATACACGTGATGCCTCAACGTCATGACCTTTCACCACGTGAAAACAGCTACGTGACAAAGATTAAGAAATGGTTCCCGACCAGGATCTGAATCTTTTAGACCCCGTAAACGCCTGGTACTGGGACACGATATCCTCATTATGCAGCTAATCACGGGCCTTAAGCATTCTTTCTAGTCCAATCTGCCCACGACGGGATCAGATCTCAAGTTGCAGAATACGTAGGCAGAGCTGGCAACGAGCACGGTGCATGTCCGAGCTTTTTGACAAGCTTGCTTGAGAAAGCGAGAAAGGGAGGAGCTCGGAGACCTTTCTACCTGCTGGCCATCAAAACGGCACAGATTGCATTTTTACACCTGTTACCCCATTTACATTTGGTATTAACACGTGATCTGTATCTGTAAATACCAGATGTACATGTGGCCTTGGATAATATCCAATCACATTGCAAGTCAGACCGCTTTCGGATGCAGTCTGTGTACATTTACACCCTCCACTGAAAGGGGTTTTTAGTTTTGAGGTAGGGATGGAGGAAAGTTAGTTAGCGACGTTACTGTACATCCATCAGCGCTGGTGTACTGGCACAGGTGGAGCATTGAGGGGAGATGGAGATAAACAGAGAATGTGTCTGCCTGATAGAAATACAGAGGGAAGGGTGGAGGAGGAAAGGGGATCCTGAGATGGATTGAAACCATCCACACGCCGCTCGCCCCGGCATCCACGGGCATGACATGAAACAAAGCGTAATGGGCCGGAGGAGGCCATGTGTGACAGCATGTAGAGAAGCCACAGGGAAGGGGCAATGGAGGGAAGATGGCGGAAAGAGAGAATAGCTATAACTCAGGAGGAGACGAGGAGGGCATCTGGAGAAAGAGAGGCGAGAGCTTTTGAATATTGTACTCCGCCTGATAACATCAGTTGACGTCTGTTAATATCTGTTCTGCCACCTTAATTTACATTCCTCGCCACACTGGCAACATGGCATCGCAGCTAATGAATTCAACTGTGAATGAAAGAGTGAGAGACAGTGAGGAAAGAGAAAGAGAGAGAGAGAGAGAGAGAGAGAGTCATCCTGTGCGAAGAGCACATCGCATACCGAAGCAACTCCTCCAGCCGCTGACTTGGAAATGAGTCACAGTACTCTGCTCGACTAATAAAATCTACAGCAAGTGTTATACTGTTTCTCCTTGTTTAACACCAAGGCAGAATGTGTTGGGTCATAACAATGAGGTGGTGAAGATGTTTTAAATATACTTCCCATGTGGATCTCTCAGGGCTCGTTTCCTTGCTACACCAGCAGAGGGGGGTAATGATACATTAAAGAGGCAGAGCTTTCCAGCTGCCTCATTCCAGGA
The DNA here is from genome assembly GCA_036023855.1 of Gadopsis marmoratus. Classification (NCBI taxonomy): domain Eukaryota; kingdom Metazoa; phylum Chordata; class Actinopteri; order Centrarchiformes; family Percichthyidae; genus Gadopsis; species Gadopsis marmoratus. The sequence goes on along the minus strand of JAVQJF010040569.1, from coordinate 45,020 downwards.
AGACCTCATAGAAAAGCATGTTTGCAATTAGGTGGGAAATAAACATGTGCCCTTTGTGTTCTTCAAGCTTTTGCACTTGTGACTTTTAAGGTTGCATTTATTGGGGTTTATTAGACTTGTTTGTGTTGCTCGCATTAGCTGCTCCTTTGACTTTGAGCGCCAACGAGAGGGTTTATTAGTCATTAAGCCAGCGAGATATCAGGGGAAGGAGGAGCGTTTCCCCAATTTAAAGCTTTTTTCGGAGGCGAGGTGGAGTTGGGATAATCCAGTAAAAACACGCCTCAGACGGGGGCGACGCTGAGCCTTCCTGCTGACTTTCCATGCGAGGCTACGTGTGCGGCGTGCCCGTGTGAGAAGGTGTGTGCGCGGTGGGGCTCTTTAATGCATTTGCAGGGTGACTGGAGTGCACAGCGCCGACAACATGCGCGAGACAGCTTCAAGCAAAGCAGTGCTGACGTGCAGGATTATGTGCCGCTCAAGCTCACGCTGCACCCATAAACCAGTCAACGTCGAGTTGGAGACTCGACTGCGACATGTGCAGCAATTGCAGCTATGGATTATGCTATATCTTTTATTTACATTAAGTGCATCCAGCAGACAGTCGGCCTGCCTCTCTGTATTCTGTCCGCATGCTACTTGCGCTGGCGGGTTCTATAGTGAAAATGGGCTGCAGAGAAAAGTGGCCACAGCGCAGGCAAGGGGTTACCAAAGTTTTTCATGTCAAGGACGAATTTATGTTATTCAGCTCTTTTTTTTCCTCTTCCTTCTTTTGTATTGGAAAAAAGCACCGTTCAGACCGCATGTTATCACGAGGGCTGTTTCCATAACAACCAGGGACCACTCTGCACAAAGTACTTATGTCCACCACTCAGACACACGCCAGAGACTCCCACAACACAGCCAAGGTGTTTCCATACAGACCCTTGATGATCGCGGCCTCCCTTTGTCACTTTGGTCGGTGGTGTTACAGTCTGCCTACGCACACTTAAAGGATAAGCATAGATTTATGAGAGCTTTTTATGAAAACAGCACAAGCCCAAATACTTTAGTCCTCGTCTCAATACCTTCCGAATTCCCTACCCTGTCTGTGGCACCCGGTCCCAAGCCCATTTGTTCTCATCAAAGACCTCGTGTCTCTTTAAAAACAAGTGGCAAATATATAGTGTCATTTTTGAAAAAAGTCTGATTAATTTCCTAAAACAGCTGGGGATTGTAGTTTTTTAGCAAACATTACTCAAAGAGGAATAAAATGATTGTGAGCTATTTTCAGCCGTGGATTAGCACAGATTTAGGCACCTAGCAAGTAATTATGGCACTAAAACAAAAAAAGAAAAATGGAACTACGGTGTCTGTGTTCATGGTCTTGAAGTATCATGTCATCCTGTGCTACTATGTGGCTTATTGATGTGCCATTAATAGTTTGTGGAGAAGAATAAAGGTTTATGGCACGTAGAATAAGTGGTATCAGGCTTTGGCTATGTAGTTTTGTATTTTCACGGAATTTGGTGGCATTAAGGAAATAGACTTATCGCCAGGCTTATGCTTGAAACCCTATCTTGTCTTTGGGGTGCTTTTGGTAAAAACAATCCAATCCATTTGTCTTTTTTGGCCCCTAACTAACTTTTTTGCAAAATAAAGATCCTGGCAGGAAAGTGCTTCCATTTGATAAAAGGGGTTTCTGTGGGAGGACACTCTTCATTCAAAATTGAAGGAGGTATAACCTGAAATATCTGTATTTAACATTCTATTCACACGGACTAAAATAAAACTAATTAGTGTCTGTATTTATAAACCACCACATCCTTGGATCGCAGCTAAGGAATAACTCCAGCCAAGAACGCGTCTTGTAATACAAATTGTAGCAATAGAGCAAAAGAAAACATACAATTTATTCTCCACGACAGTGATACAGGACATGAAAGAGTCCTTCACTCAGAACACACAAGAAATATGTGCTCCATGTGGACAAATTTGCCTGCTTCTGCTGAGAGAGCATCCAATTATCATGGAAATTTGAAAGGTGTGCACACTGTAAGTGGCACTATACATAACAAGAGGCAGCCAGATATAATATTGTTAGTGTAACTATAGTTGTAGCACAATGAATCAGGAATCTATTGTTCCACATAAATGATATGGCACGCTGCATGAAGTTTTACCTTTTATTGTTATATATGAGCAACGGAAAACATGCCAATTTAATCCTTTACTCCTGCATGTGCAATTGTTGCCATGTAAATATTTTCGTTAAGCATGTTGTGCACGGTTCATTATGAAGTGCAAAGGGTAGACGTGTTATTTTGAAAATGACAATTATTCACGCAATCACCATTAATTTTTCCACTTTCCTATTGTACTTCTGCCGAGCTGAGCTCATAAGTCACAAAAGAAAAATCCCCAACGCGCTTGTGAAAATACTGGAATCCATTGCTATTTTTTGAACTAGCGGAACACACAATGCTGGCAACCCTCCCTTGCACACACACACATACACACACATACAAACCTTCCTGCTGAAAAAGATGGAGTACCTCTCAGAGCTCCCAACTCTGCATCTTAAAAATGAGGCCTGTGATGTATGTTGCAGAGGTGATGTCTCTGTGATTAGCCTGCCAGGTGCATGTTACATGATGAAGATAATAGCAACACGTTAATTAGCATTAGCATATAGTACATCTTGATCATGTAGGAGTGTTGTTTTCATTCCTCCTGTATGAGACGGGGCGGGGCGGCGGGGGGGGGGGATGCTGGTGTGTAGCCGTAGGATACGAGGTAATTAACTTATCTAACAGAGACGTGTTCTTGAGGCTCCTCTTCCACGGAAAATTGGCTTAGACATTCTTTTTTACGCCCCATATAGGCAAGTGGAGCAGTTTGAAATAATACCACCGTAATGGGGACAATATAAGTGTGTACGACTAAAATAGATATTCATTAACTAGTAGTACCTCTGCTAGGATATATGCAATGGGAGGGAAAAGGGGCAGCTGTCTTAAAATACATCTTTATTCAATATGGTGCACATTTGTTAATTATACCTTTGTTTGCATTTTTCCCCCCAAATAGTGTCCAGAAGCTAAGACAGCCAAAAATAGTTGACACCTGCACCAGCAAATGGCATTTAAGTTAATAAACTCACTCTGGCTGCTGTTCTGCATCCATTTCACATCAGTGCGGGCGGGGGGAGGGAGGCTACCGGAGTATGATGAATGTATTGGCACAGCCGACTCTGTGTTACTCTTGTTTTCTCCAGTCATACGGAACATCAAAGGGTCACCAGTGTTCCCTATGACTTTGCTCCAGCGGATGTAGGTGTACGCCGGCGGCGGGTTTCAGCCACCTAAGGAATTCCCAACAGAAGGGCCAGACCGGGGCAACTCAGATTCTCTTTAGGTCTGCCTCCTCTCTGGCTTTGATGCCTCTTAATAAAAAAAAAAAAAAAAATAGCACAGAAAGATTTATTAAACACTGGAGCCAGAAATACTCCAGTTATTTTGGCCGTCCAGCGACGCCCCCGCAGACCTCGCAGGTTTGAGGCCTGCAATAGGATTTTGTTTTACTCTGGGTGTCCTTGAACAAAACCTGCATGCGCCGTCTTTTCCGTACCGTGTACTGTACTTAAGTGCAACTTTAAGTATTTCCAAGTTGTGCTACTTACCACAGAGACATATTTAACTTTTCACGTAACTACATTCAGTTCAGCTTTATTTGTGTAGCGCCACATCATAACAGACGTTATGTCAGGGCACGTTCCATACAGAGCAGGTCTAGACTAAAGCTCCATACAAATGTGTACACAAAGTGTTAAAAAAAGAATATGCTGTTTAAGGGCCTTATTTCTTGGATGGAGCAGTAACTTCCTGGAATCTCCACTGGTTGCCTTTCAGCTGCTCAGAGCCAAGAAATAGTGCAGCATCTAGCCACCTTAAATTGGCAACGTGTCACATTTACTCTCTGGGTTTTGTGCAGATTAAACAACATATAATGTGCTAATTGGTGAGCTTTTTGTTGCCTTTGGACAGAGCCAGGCAAGCAGTTTCCATATTTCCAGCCTTTGAGCTAAACTAACTAACTACTGGCTGTAGCTTTATGGACAAATATGAGAGAGGGGTATCGATCTTTTCATTTAACTCTCATCCCACATGTAATAGAGTACATTTGCGCTGAGGTATTCTTGCACTTAAAGGAGGAGTCTCAATACTTCTTCCACCACTGTAAATGCCTCAGATTCAAATGCATTTTCAGAGGGCTCGGGGCACCCAGCGACCGATTCGTCACGCTTAACAGTTTAACAGATTTCAAAGAGTGAATGATCACAAAGAGCTCAGGTAAAAGTGCGGTGCTGAGGGCATCCAGCTGCCTTTTGTGAGCTGTTTTGTTGTCCCAATTCTCTCATTTGTGTCTCTTTCCAGTGATGCAGTCACAGGCCTGAAGTGCCTAAGGCTAAAGGAAAGGATCTGGCGTAAGATGGAGGAGACTCATTCCCTTAATTGTAATTAACTGGCACTGTTTTTCTTCTTCCTCATGCTTTTTATAATAAGAGCTTGAAAAGCCTCCTGCCAGGTGTGGCTGCCGAGGTAACCAGGGTATTTCATGTGATATATACCCAAACAAATAAAAGGTAAGATGAACAGTTGTGTAGCAGAGTACATTCTTACCTGCTGCCATCTATAATCAGACTCTCCAGTGTTGTTATAATGGACCGGATATACCAGTGTTCTTACAGTGTTTGGCAGCTTGTCTCGTGTTACAGACAGGCAGTGTAGGAGGCGGATGGACACCCATGCTGCTTTGCAATCTGAGCAGGATTTCCATCTGACCGCACACGTTGACCCTGGATTACTCGACATCTTCATGGCCATGTACAGATTTTCAAGATACACAGAGCCACTGTTGCCGTGCTTTTGAAGAGAAGTGAAGCAAAATGACCCATATGGCTGCAGCAAAGTAAGGACAAACTGCTGGACAGGGCTGGTTTTTGCGGGGGGGATAAGAATAATTGCAAAAGTTTGATTTTAAATTAAAGATTTTACATGGTTGTTATGTACTATGTAATGTAAAACATTTGAAAAAAATATCAGATAGATTATTTCCTTAAATAAAAACCAGTAGTCAACCGGGTCTCTGGTAACGGACGGGGGTGTGGTCGACGTGAACAATTAAAGGCCGGCCTCCCATATAGGCCGGGGGAAAAACAAGGCTGGATAACCTCCTGGTGGCTGCCATATTATGTGCACGCCAGCTGACGTGGTATATTTCCATTGCTTTAATGTAATAAACTCAACATAATCATGCTATTTTCCGCACTGTTGCTCTGGAGTACCCATCTAAAGTGTTATTGTCTGTTTTCAGTTACGTTTGCAGGGAACTTCCACGGAAACGCTAGAAGGCTTTTCATTTGAAACTGATACAGGAAGTGTCGAGTAACAGCGTGACGCAGTATCTTTAACAGGGCAAACGGGAGCGGATCAAAATGAGGCTTCGTACTAAAACATGACCAATTCTACTCATCAAACGGAGGGAATTAGAAACAAAGGCCTACCTCTAATACAAGCCTGCTTCAGATAAAGGCCGGGTACCTTCAGCAGTTCAGGTAAATAAAGGCCCCAGCTGCTATCTGAGGGAATACGGTAGTTGCTTTTTCTGGGGTAAGGGCAGGTCCTCGGATAGCAGGGTTGTTATAATGATAGATTTATGACTGAAATGTGAATTATTTAAAATGCTCAGGCAGCATGAATGCAGTGGCCACAGCAATGACTGGCACAACTAGTCCCGTATGGTGTGTATGTGCACAGAGACAGTGTGTGTTACTTTGAGATTTGGCATTGCAAACAGGCTGTTTGATGTTATTTGTCTGCCTACAGCTACAGCAATTACAGTCAGGTGTCATTTCTGTTCTCTAGTTTATTTAACAGAGCATGTATCTGCCAATGCACAATTCATTTGGAATCAACTAACGCTGAGTTCCACAAAATGCCAAGGACAGAGCTGCATCCCAGACTAAAATTATCTTGAATTTGCACCTTTGCAGATAAATATCCTGTTTGCTCTCATAAAAGGCTCTAAATGTATTAGTTAAAAATGCTAAAATGGGGCATATTATGCCATCAAGCGAAAGAAAATATTGCTTCCTTTGCACCACTTAACGCTGTTACTGCATCGGCAACCTTTCCCTCAAGTCTAACAAGTTAATTATCAAACTTGCCAATCACAAAAGAAACGCCCATTGAGCAAAACCACCACATATTTGGAAATCACAACATGTGACGCTTCCACGTTCACCTTTTAGGACATGGAACCAAAACGAAAAATGTAAGGTAAACTACCAGCAGGGATTTGACAAGACGATTATAGCAGATCTTTACAAGACTTTATTTATGTCATAGATCCGTTTTTATACTTCTACATTAGCAGCTATCGTAAACAAACGGCAAATAAACAAGTATAATCTCAGTTAAATCCTTTTCGTTGTTCAGGATATTTCGCTTTCTTTTTCCCTGACCAATCAGTAGCATGACGTTTGTCCCGTCAAAATGATTTTCAGCCAATGCTAAAGCTATGACAAATTTTCTTAGACGTCCTCCATCCCTACCCAGGCTGCATGAACATTCAACGCCTGCGTGTTGCGTTCATGTGTCGTCACATAAACAACAACACCCAAACACTGAACAGGAAGCATCATGTCAAGTGTGACGTGACCGAACCTGAACGTCATTTCTAAATTTTACCCGAACCCGGGTATCCACCCTCTAGTCTCAACATAACTCGCTCTTTCGCTTAGTGTTATATACGTCCCATCCAATGGGGATAACATCAACAAGAGTGGTGGATGCTGGGCTCTCATAGCGTGTTCAGGCAAGGTTTTGCACCCTGAGCAGAAAGAATTAGATATTCATCCAGGATTTTGCCCCCATTTTATTTTTCTGGTGTCTGCCCACTTTTCTGGATCCCCAACCCATTAATATGGAGTCTTCTTGCCATTTTGCCCATCCCTCTGGCCTCTCCTGGGGGCTTACATCATCAGCTGTGGCTGCCAAACTAGATACCACCTGAAGTGGAACTCCACTTTCTGGCAGTTTTTCTTGCGTGATATGTAAAATCGCAGTTAAACCTTGGTAGCTACCCAACACTCTGTTGCTCTGTATACCAGATTTGCAAGACTTATTATCTGTCTAAACAGTTTTCTTTGCATCCCCAGAGGTAGTCTGTAAGTTCCAACGTGAAGGAGCTATAGTTCTTATCACTCTTCTCATTTGGGTGTGGGGTTCATCTTTCATAAGCTGTTACTTGCTCTTGGCCATCCTTCACACACAAACCCTCCAAACTACCGTCAGTATACAGTATTTACTGAAGTTTTACAAAAGTTCTCGCGGCAGTGCTGAAGATATTGCAGAGCAAAAAAGGATACCTGAAAATCTAATGTCACTCAGCAAAATATAACAAAGCACACATTGGGACGACTGAACTGCGCTGCTTAGAATTTTAACAACTTTATGTTTAGCTTTCCTGATTCTTCCTTCCTCAGTGTAATGATTTATGTCCTAATCGGGGACTGGCCCATCCTCCACCCTCAGTCTCCACACTTGGTCATTTTATCCCGTTGCGCCACAGTAGCCCGGCCTTTGGGTTAAAGAAGGCAGGATTTGTTGATGCTGGGGGTAATCCTGTCAGAATCGCCCAGTGCTATTCACACTGGAGGCAGTCATGCCGTCCCCGATCATCCTAGCACGGATGGGGCCGGGGTGTCAGTAGCAGGTCTGCGCAGCAGCGGGGGCGAGGCTGGCCAGTTGTGTGTTTACCCCTTTTAATCCCTCCTGCAATGCTCACTTGAACACTGTGGCCATCTTTAGTAGATCTGTGCGTGCCTTGCCTTTCCTTTGGGACAGTGTGTAAACCTGTTTCGCCAAGTTGCCACGACACGGTGGTTGCGGTGGCAACTTGACCAAACAGGTTCTTTAGCAGCAAAAGGTCAGATAAAGGGCAGGCTGGGATTCTACAAACCTGCTTTTGCCGAAAAGCTCAAAGTGCTGGACTGCGGGCTCGTAATCTGGTCTCTCAAGGTATTTCATGCCTGCCTGGCTTGAACTGGTCAACGCGTGTCAGAAGACCCTCTTTCGGACGCTACTCAGCTCTAGTGAACTAGCATTTCAATCAGGGATGGAAATGTTTTTTGCCACTCTGCTGGGAATTTGCTGGCCTGCTGACATAGCTTGACTTTGATTCGTGACTGTGCACTTCATGACTGACTTGCTGGTGATTCTTTATGAACAGCTGACCAAAGGAAAAGCACAATGAAACAGGACTGCACTGTGCCTGTGACTCTCAGGACAAGATTTTAACGTCATTACATCACAATGCGGGGATAACATTCACGACAAGACTTTCACTTTGAGAGAGGGAGAGAAAACATCAACTATCGTGAAAGTATGAGTAACTTTTCAACACTTACAGTTTCAAATGAATTGTGCTCTTCTGTGTTGCCCCAAGGAGCTGCTTAATTAACAACAAAAAAAAGGCAATTATTACTTTATGCAGTTGTTAATTGGGGTTTGTCTGTAAGGAGAATATGAAATTCCAGGGAAATTAGAGTATTAGAGAGCTATTATTTTATTGACTTTATCTCAGGAAATTCTAACTAGGAACGTTGCTATGTTTTTTCTTTAATACATGAATAGAATTTCTGAGGGTCACGGAAGAACTGATCCCGCTGTCCCTGTTACAAATAAACATGTCAAACCATATTCACCCTGAATGAAATGGAAACACTTGACTAATTCTATTATATGTTCTTACTCAGTTTCTCTGTAACATTGAATTAATGAAGCACACGTCCAAAGACACCACAGATAATTGAATGCGATGCAGATCAAAGTAATATACTTGTTAAGTAATTAAATTGATGAAGGAAATTAATTAACTATCATTACTAATAATATATGTGTGCTTTGTTTTCTCTGGAAATGTAAAAACAGCAGAATGCATCTTTATCTCAGCATGCATGAAATATACAAATATGAAAACTATAACCTGAATCAGCTATAAAGACTTAAGATGGGGCACGTTTTCTTGCCATACCTGCTTATTCATTTAAATTAATTTGAGGTGCAATCGTACAAGCGCCCCATCACACACACTGTATATAAATTCTGAATGTTCTCATAAACCTTCAGGGACATACAGGGTTCTCTCTAAGCATAATGTCACTGCAGTGGGGATATTTCTTCCACTGTCTAACCTTTTCCACCAGCTGAGCAGCCTTTAAGGTTTGGCGCAGATCTGCTCAATTTGAATTAACTTCTAAAGCTGCTGCAACCATCTAGTATATTCAGACTCTCTCTCGCTCACACACACACGCACACACAGGAAGCAGTTGTAGTGGATTTAAAATGTGTTTTAATGATCTGTGGACTAAATAACAGTATGTGGTTGAGCAGTAGAACTGAAGTTATACAACTAAATGGTTGCAGGTGGATATTTTTGTCCTATTTGGAGGTATTGAACACTAGTTTCCAGTTCTGAAGTACTTCAAATTAATAAGTCATAGTGAAAATGGTAATTACAATTACAATTTGTCAAACTTGCGTATGATGTATGAGTTCTGCTGTCCAACAAACTGGTCAGTGTGGCTTTAAATGAAGATTTCTTTCATTTAATTTCCAGCATGAAATCCATGCAAGAGACACACAAAGAGTCAAACTAAAGCTTGTACCTTTGCAGCTAGAGGGATCTGGATTTAACCTCCAGCCGTGTCTGTGCCTTTGAATAACTGTTATCAGCAGAACTTACTGAGATGGAAGGACAGCAGTACGCAGTCACCGCTGTGTACATCGTGTGTCTGTATGTTTTCCTCAGACACACTTCAGGTTCATCTTATATTCCAAGGACATGCATGTGTGGCTGCCGTGTCCGAGTATGTGTTTGTCCCAGTGTACTGACCCAGAACCCTGACAAGGTCTAGAAATATATTGATGAAGTCATATATGTATGAATAAATGTCTACATGGGAGAACTCATACACCTACAGGTCCTTTTGTGCTGTTTATCACATAAATATGTAGCTCCATGTGTCATTGATGTTAGTCTATAGAGTCATTTGACTGTCATATGGAACCCTGAGAAGCTTTGCCTGCTTGTTTGGTGATATTAACTGATGCCAAATACATGAATTTGACGGTGCTTAATGTCATAAACAATTTGGCTTACTTTGATTTTAATAAATAGATCAGGCATACCATGTTCGAAACTTAATATCTAATTTTGGTTGCAACAGGCTTCTCTTCAGAGTTCCAGCTTCCACTGCCAGGTTTTAGTCGTCTTCCAACATCAGCATTGCGATTGCGACGTCAGACAGCAACACGTTGTCAATGCAGTTTTTACAACTGGTGTTTGTAACCCTAACCCTACCCTAACCCTTCAATAGCGGGTTTGTCTCTACAGCCACTGTCCAAATCGGTGAGCATGCAAACACATCATCTGGTCTGTCCTCTTTTCTTTTTGACAAGTTTGGTATTCTTAAACCTGCCAGGAGGTCTGGATTGGTGCCTGATAGAAACCCCAGTCTTATAACAAGCACTCGCCAGTGCTGTAATGATACTGTATGACATTATTATGCATTTTGACCATTGCTTTTCATTCACTGTCTGAGTTGTGAAGACTACTTAATCTCATTGTATTCAAGGAAAATTGAGTCAGAAATGGAATTTTAGCTGCATCGTCTCAAATGACACACTTGTTTACTCCGTCACATCTGAATGCCACAATGGGCGACTGCAACTGTGCCACTTTCATGATAAGCACAGTAATTGTGGATCAAAGGTGCACACCACCTTACATCTTACCCAACTGGTACTGCACCCCCCTTTTCTCCCCACATCAATGCCTAATGGCTTCGCATTGGCTTTTAAAAGCTGCCATGTTTTGGCCTTTACCCCCCTTCTTTTTGTTCTTTCTCTATCATCAACGTTGTATTTCCCTGTACTCTGTGTCACAGCACTTTGCTCAGAGAACACAATTAAATTTGTTTGACTCGACCGGTAAATAGTGGAATGGCCCACTCAATTCTAAAATGCACACCGCGCTCACATACTGAACCAGTGCAAAGACAGAATGTGAACTCGGCTATATGGCTTGTTTGTGGTTGCAGTGCTCTCTGGGAAGGCCATTAGCTGCTCTGACCTGTGCAGTTAAGAGGTGTCAACCATGATTTGTATTGTACATCTTTGGTCTCCATGGTTCGGTGCTGATGGTCTTTAAAAGCCCCACTGGAGAGCTCTCGATTATCATCTACTTAAAGACCATCACTGTCCATGGCTCCCTGTCACTCACTTCACCTGGATCAGTTCTTCAGATACAAGATCAAGAACGACATTAAGGCTTCATTTCTGAGTGTACGCTGTTTTCTGACTGGTACTTTGTGCTCAACATCGGATGTGGTGCAGGTTTCTGGAACAGGCGGTTGTGGTTGTGTCAGTGAGCTCATTGGCAGTCTGTCCTGCTCGCTTCCTGTTTCTGATGTCACGCAGCTTCTCGAGGCGCTGCTGCTGGCCTTAGAGTCCGACGTGTCCTTTCTCAGGGGTCGATCGGTAAAACATGGTGAATATGACAGCGTTACAATATGCCAGCACACAATTTTTCTTGCATGTCCTCCAATGTCTACCAGTTGCTTAATTCCACATCTTATCAAACAAATGCGGCACCAGCTGACATTTGCTGCACGCCCTCTCAGGCCGGTGCTTTTGTCTACCTCGCAAATCCACAAAAAGGGTCTGTTCATTGGCTGTGTTCCAGAAAAATTCCTAAACTTGATGTAAAAATGTAGCTAGCTGGTGATTTGTCACTACATGGCTAATTAACCAGCAGCTGGCACTTATTTGGCCCACTTCATGTTTAAGCTCATAGCATGAATGCAAAAGGCTTTATGCTGCTGCTACCGGTTGTAGGTAGGATGTGTACCTTATTTTGCCTGATCCTCCACATCGTCAATGTCATTCCTATCCTGGGATATTATGAACTATATAATCATCTAGCATTCTTCATACAGCCTTTTTTTAGACTTCCTCTTAAGCAAATGATAGAGGATGATCCCACATACAGTATATTATTATTGCCAAGGAGAAGTGTTCTGTCAAAGACTGTCTGTGTCTAAGAGCACGAGACAGTTAAAATTACCCTGGTCAACGTGGTGATGATTATGCCGTCTTCTCGCCTTTGTGCCACACTTTGCTTTGCTTGCTCCCCAAGATAATGAACTCCTGAGAGGATTCTTTAGAGTAGAATCCTTGTGCACAATTCAGATGTTAATGTTCACTAGCCCTATTTAGATAGCAAATATATACACGGGTATACCATGTTCCAAACTTAATAGTTTTTATGGTACCACTTCTGCATTGTCACAAGTCAAATCATGGAAAAGTAATAAAATGTTAATGTTAAGGCCGAACGATTTCAGAAAATCTGGTCTTTCTGACCAAATTGTGATTTTATATTAGAAGAAAGGGTTATTTTTACAAGAAAGAAAAGTAAGTGTCTGTATATTTAGTCTGCATAGATTTAACAAGACATGCAGGCATGGTCACAAAATGACCTTGTTTCTACACCAATAGAATCAGATAAAATAATGCGGTTGTCCAGAGAATGTTTTGTAACTAACTTTGTAACTAACGTTAACAGCTTCACAGACTAACAGCATGAGCAGCTTTAAAAAGATCGTATGTAATGCTTAAAAGCCGTTAACTCGCATTCTGTCATATATGCTCCAGGACTGCAGAGCTACCTGCTAGCTGAAACTTGCCACTCTCGGCTCCTTATGAACAGCAAAGACACTGCTCCTTGACTTTCCAAACAGTAGCCAACATCACAGACGTATAGGCACGAAGAGATGGAGCGTATCAACCAGACAGCAGCCAAGATTTCTTTCTTGCTAATAGACAAAATCACAGCCGAGTGAATGTGTGTTGTTTCTGGCTTAAATGGTAACTTGCTACAAGTTCAAATTCAAATCATTTGAATATTCACTCTTGACATAAAGCTGATTATTCAGTCAGCCAAAGATAATGCACTGATATACCACGTTGCCTTGAGTACAATTTTATCAAATTTGGCCTTCACATTTGATGATTATTGAACATATAACAAAATAAGTTTCACGATTACCACCAGATGTGACAGGACAATGAGTCAAATAGCTTGTTCAGGCAATCTGTGTTACGTTACCTCCGGAGGCAACCGTCATGAATGTTTTTAGATGTTTAGTACAAATTTCATTTTTAGAATCACACTCTGCAAGCAAGTTGTTTCACTGTCAAAATCAGTCTTTTACGGTTTTTATCCATGTTTTTTTTTTAGATTTCCTGTCGTCTCTGTCAAGGCCGGCTCTTTGAATTGGTGTTTGCGTGGATTTAACCAGAATTCTTACCTTTCCCTTTTTTCTCAGTCGCATGTCTACCTCAGCTGCCCTCGCTGCTGCTGCACCGATAGAACTATAGAGCATCTGCACTGCAGGGAGAGCTCCATCCGAGGGGGTTGTGGGCAACGCTGAAATAAATGCCGGTGGGTGAGAGAGAGGTGAGATGCACGTGAAATTTGAGCTGCTGTTCACCCCAATAAATAACACATCATTGAAACTGTGCCAAACTGCCGTGCTTCAACCCTTCAATACCCACCCTGCGGTGTCTGAAAGAAGAATAAAAGAGGGGAAAGAACAAAACACTTTGATTGCCAAGCTACATTTTGTTTTCTTGTAGTTTGAGAGAAAAAAAATTGATTTTAAGGCATCCAGATAACATTGAGCTTCGAAAAGGCCTTATGCAGCCTGTGGAAATCCCATTCCTCTCCACCTCCTTCCCCGGTATCATCACTTTTTGTCCAGCTTCCTTTTCCTGTCTCTCTTCGTCTGTCACTTTCCCCCCATGGGGCTGAAAATGCTAATTCTTTCAAAGGAGTCATGGGATTCTGCTTGCCTCAGTAACTTTTCTCCCCAGATCCCGCATTGGATATATTCCATGATGTGTTTTTGTCTGTGATGGAGTGTGATTTACATTCCGTATAAAACCAAATCCAGTCCATACATAGATCACAGCGAGAGTTTATTTGTTAAGCAGACACACAGGTGTCTCCTCTGCCTCAGTGTTCCTTTTGCTCTTCTTTCTCTACCACTAATGGGGGTGCATGCCCAGCCATCTGTGAAGGACAAGGGAACCTTTTGGCCAAGACAAATCGCTTTGGAGCAGGGCAATAGCCTCCCACCACCTCCCCATCCCCATGCTCTCCGCACACATACACACAAATGAACACACATACAAACACTCTGTCCCTCTCCCTCCAGGGTAACAAGGGAAGCGTCTGCGTTGGGTCCACAGTGTTCCATCAGGAATCAGCCAACTGAGCCACCGGTCTAATCCCTACCAGCAGCCCACATGGCCGCACTGCCAAGTTCCAATTAGACCCATAAAAAGAAATTTTTCAATTTTTTCTGAACGAGGACCTTTTATGAGGGGTGTGCCCAGCTCTCCGTGACCCACCAACCTCCAGATATAACAACACGACTATAAAAGCAAGACAAGATGGGCCAGAATTATAAGACACCCCGAGGGGTGACACTTGTGTGGAATAAACAAAGCCCTCTTCTCCCAGCGGGAAACACAGCAGTAACTGCCTGCTCGGCGAGCTGCAGTGACGTGAAGAGACAAAGTTCAACCTCGGAGACTCTGACACCCATAAGCCAGTTGCTTGAAGTCAGTGGCGACTGGCAGGTTTAGCAAAACATGGGATATTACAGTACGCAGAGCGCCTATTTTCAAAATTACAGGGTCTGGGGCATTGCAACAGATAGGTCAATTATTTGTTGGTAATCGCTCACTGCAAGTAATGCATCATTTCAAGCGGGTTTTATAGTGGGTCAGAGCAGCCAATACACATTTCTGTGTGAGCCATTATAGTTTACATTTCTTCAGCTGGTATGGTGACAATTTAAAGTTTTAAATTTCACAGCTCGGTGTTCCCGACAGTTGGTGGTTTTACTATCGACCCAAGCGGCCTGCACGAGCAGTCACGTGGCGGATAAGGACCACTGATCAGAAATTGGGACTGCAGAGCTGCCCCCTAAGTTAGAGACCGACAAAAAGCCGTAACAATGGATTTATACCCCCTATCGTCTATAAACAGGGCCAATATACTGGAAATGGAGAAAGGCTCTTAACAGCTAGATCTTCAGAGGTAAAGAGCTCTGCTGACAACAATGTCATCGGCAGTGCCTGTATGGATACGTGTGTGTGGGGTGTTGCGTTGCCTGTGTCCAAGTCTACTAATGTCCTGAGCGACCTTGCTAAATAAAGACCAGTGGATTGAGCCATCCGCTTTCCCTGTCCATTGCCGAAGCACTGAGGCTTGAAGTATACATTTGCGCGCCGCATTACACCCTCTAATAGGCAGTCAGTCAAAATAACACGCTGCCTGAAATGTAAGCGTTTACCTTTGTAATGACCAAGCTTCCACTGAAATTAATAGATCCTCAAGCTCGTCTCTGTAGCCGAGTGTCTTTAAACTGTCAGAGGCAGAGACCCTGAACTCACCTCACACACACACAATCATACTCTTACACACTGCATCCCAACTTTCTAGCACTAGAAACCAATGAAACGTAGGATGGCTGCAATACTAACATACGGTTTTGATTCGACGGACTTGTGTAAATCGTGTTTGAGGATGCCGGATTGAAAAGAATCCACTGTGGAGTGCTGGCTGCGTCCAACACGGTCCTTTCGGGGGTGCCTATGCATTACTGAGGGGATAGTGCGAGGCGGGCCATCTTCATGTGTTATACCTGAGCTTGTTAAGAAATATAATATATAAGTACACTTAAAAAATGTACTAACAATTATGTTAAAATCAAAACTCATATCTCATGCTAAGGGTTAGACATCTCGAAGAGGAAAAGAAAATAATCGTGTAGTCTGATCCTAGCATTGAGCTAACGTTACGTGACAAATTGTCAACTTCAACTCACGCGGGAGCAAGTTGACCTGTCCCGAAGTTCTCAACTCTTTCTAAAAGTTACTCAATCGTTAACGGCCCCCACTTGGCTATGTTCGGTGATCATATGCGTAAACAGGAGCTGCTATTAGTGCGCCACCAGAGTGCATTCATGTGTATTCACGGGTCAATGGGAAAATGCAGCATGTGCCCTCACCTCCTCTACTGTTGCTCCCAAATACACAATAAAATGAAATGTTAATGGATGCTAATGAAATGGCTAATTGTGGATTCGGTGCAACCATGCGAAGCGCACTCTCTAGGCCTTGCTGTTCATCGTTTATCACACAAACGCCTCTCGAGAGTTTGAGGGGGGGGAAAAAAAAGAAAAATAATAATGGTAATAAACATTAAAAGACAATGAAACAACAATTATTATGCATGCGGACCTGGCTCCGCGTAAACCTGCTGTGCGGTGTGCGTCACGCCGGCTCAGAGGTGACATTCCTTTGTGCTTGTCCCACAGATTGTGGTGGAACTTTTAGTACAGCGAGATGGAAAGGTAGCTCGCAGTAGGCTGGCCGGCGGCGATTTCTCACCTCAGAAACAGTCTTGCTTGTCAGTCCCGACAGAGACAGCCGCTGAGGCCCGCCAAAGCTGAGTAAAGCTCGCGGCTGTCTTTATCTCTCGGCCTGTGAGCCCAGAGTGGTTTCAGGCAGTGATTAGTGAGACGGATCCCACGTGGGTCACCCTTTTGCTGGAGGAGATCAGTGCTGGAGATTTGAGGCATCTGGGCACCTTTGTAGTGGGAGCATGTGAGTGACAAGAGAGGAGAGGTGGACAGAATGGAAACTGGAGAGAAAAGGAGACAGGCAGACGGAGGAGAGGTCTGGATAGTAACAGGAGGAGATGAAGGCTGTATGATTAGTTTTCTCAAGGAAAAGAAGTGTTTGGTATTTTTGGGGAGGGGAAAACAGACTGCTAGCAGTTCATAAGACCGGTGTCATGCAACGATGGGCTATTTCCGAACACCTGAATGTAAATATGAGCTGAAAGTGACACAGTTGTCCGTTGGAAATAGTGTATAAAGAGAAGCTTTGTTGTGATTATTTGCCGTGCCATTGTGGCTCTGTGAATCATTCTACATCGGTCAGCCAGTTGGTCCACCACTTTGGTCCAAACTGACGTAGCTCAACAACTATTGGATCGATTACCAGGAAATGTATTTCAGAAATTCATGGTCCACAGACAGTGAAACATTAGGTGTTTGACGATCCTGTTAATTTTCCTCTTGCACCACTTGACATCTGTGATTTTGAGTGAAATGAGCTTTGGAGGTGCTAATAGGCAGATTTTGTTAGCATTTGACAGATCCAGGCTAGCTGTTTTCCCCCGCTTCTAGTCTTTGTGCTAAGCTAAGGTAACCTAACCTTGGCTCAGAGCGGTATCAGTATTCTCGTCTAACTCTCCACCAGAATACAAATAAGAGTATCGGAGTGTCAAAATTTCAATGTGTCCAATTCTTTGGTGTTTGAGTACATCAAAGTACATCTCACAGAGCTGCTAGCGTGGCTGCAAACCTTTGGTCAGACTGTCATCCTTTCTGCACTCTGGCCTACTGGGCTGTTTCAGTCAGTATGATTAATTGATGGTGTTAATACATCTATGAAGAAGTGCAATCACATGCTCTGCGCTTGCTGGTTCCGCCTGGATTCTGAATTGTGCTGTCAATTGTAATGTCAAACACATGTTAGACCAACTGCACAATGCTTGAATAAGAGCAGAGGTGGCAAAGTGTAATTAGTTTGAGCAGCGGAGATCTTTGTTTGCTTTGATGGCCGATTGTAGATGCATACTGGATGAACTCTTATCATCCAGGACAGCTGATTCCGCAATCTGCTTAAATGGCAACAGAAACTAATGGGCCCGCAGGAGATAGCCCGTGACCTGCAAATGAGGAAAATGTCTTTATTGTATGAACCAAAGAAGCAAGATGGTATCTGAGAAGGTGTAAAGGTGGTTCCAGTGACTTTGCGGGCCACGGAGGAAGAGATCCGCCCTCGTCTCGCCACACTTCCTTTCATTTGGCTTATTTGAGCGAGCCGCCGTAGACATTTTCCGTTTTTGGCTTGCGCTAATTACCATTCTGAGCGCGTTGAATAACCTTTTTGTGAGGATGTAGATCATTTTTCAGGATGGAAATTGAATTTAAGCAGGTCATCCACCTTAAAAATTCTCGGCATGCACAGTTATTGAGGAAAAAAAAAAAAAGTTTCAGTCGATTTGTCAGTCAGATGCACTTTCACCATCTCTTACTTGCTCATGTGGTCTTTTCTGCGTGAGTGTGAGCGAGCACCCAAAGTGACTTGACCTCCTATTGTTTAGTGAAATGGTTTCCAAATCAGAGTCCATTCACCATATAAAATTACTACTCCCACTGAAACCCAGTCTCCAAAGTAAAGGACACTTCACTTACTTAACACGTTTGTTAGAACATGTAGTAGGAATGTGCTTCAAGGAGTAATTTACGACATTGAAATCAGCATTCATTTCCATATTCTCATGGCTCTCGCTCCGACTTTATAGTGCTAATTATGCCCATTACAGTGTCATTGATCCCCCCACCACCCGTCTTTGCCGGAGAAATAGAAAAACCCTGTCATTTGCTTAGTAATGGAGAAAGTTGTTCCATTTCAGTGGACTAACCTCCCATCTGCCTTTATGCTGCTAAATGAAACTGATTTGCCTTTAAGACAATGCGTCTTAAGTCAGAGAGAGAGAGAGAGAGAGAGCGGGAAGTGGGAGAAGAGAATCATAAGGGGGCACTTATGCATATGTTTGATAAAGATAAGTGATGTCCCATCTACTGGTCGTTAATGAGATCTGTTGCAACAGGAAGATGTATGTGGCTCTGGTGCGGTGTGCACTGGTGGGAAATGAGTGCTGAAGGGGGCTGCGGAGGGAGGCACTTCATCAAGTATAATTGCTGCCTTGTACACACTGGGTCCCCGAAGGCTCTGGCTTCTCTGCAGACACCCAGGACCTTCCTCCCTTTACTTCCCTCTCGCTCTTCTTCCTCACTCACGCGCTCTCTGCCTCTCACTGCTTTCTGCCTTTTCCCCTACTGACCCTTCTTCCCCCTTACTCCCCGAGTACATTATTTCCTGTTAAACAATGCTAATAGAACAATGTCTTGCTAGTTACAGAGTCTGAATGCAAGCTTGATTAATCAGGCAAAGGCACAGTGACTTCCTCTTTGCCATAGGTCCCCTGTGTTCCCTTTAGTTTTATGTGTGGTAAGTTTTTTTTTTTTGTCTATGCTGTGCATTTATTCCGGGAAACAAAGTTAGTAAATCAAACAGGAATAGCAGCTCTTTTATCTTGCTTAAGTTGTAACATTTTGCCGCGCTGCTCGTTTTTAACAAGAGATCTCTGCGATGGGACACCATGCTCCGCACAAACGCTCTATTTTTAACATACGTGAAAGCAAACAAATTAATCTGAAGTGTTTTTCGGATCCGGCGTTACACACAGATGAGCGTATATTTAGAGCTGCTATCATTTTTCAACACGGCATAATTGCAAATTGTGATTTTCAAAAAGTAAAACCTCAGCAGCCCTGATAATCAGCGATATTGTGTGGAAAATCCCCCTTCTTGGTAGCAGTTGCTGCGCGTTCACCAATTAGTAAATAAAGGGGATTTTGCATATTCAGACAATTATGGCATAATTGTGAGTGTATGAATGCAAGGATATTCAGAACAATCTCAGAAATGGCACAAGATACAGCATGTTTGTCATGTTCTTCATATGATTTCGATTGGTGATGAGTCTCGCTACTCTCCGTCCGTCCACCTCTCTGCGTCTCCTGTCAGCTTCAGGAGACAGTTGCTAATGTAAAAAAGCAAATATTAGGAATATCCAGCTGATAACATGTGGTTGGGAAATGTCTACTTCACTTCACGCTGGCTTCTACAATAGACCAACTAATTGGCGTACTCCAAAGTGGCACCAGCGATTTTGGCAAAATACCCTGACGGCCATTCAAGGGATAGTGGGAACACTGGCACGTAATCTAAAGCATTTCCAGTAGGGGCCTGTTCATGTTGGCAAAAATGAGTGGAACTAAGTGCAACCATCAGCCAGTCCATGCAGATTGCATGGCACATCAGTGCAGCGCAGCCCCGTCCAGGAATGGAAAGGGTTAGTTTCTTGCCAACGCTGTGGAGCAGCCATGTTCATAGCAGGTTAGCCCCTCCGCTGGGTCTGTCAGGTGGGCTTGGGAGAATGAGAGGGATGGATATAAAGGAGTGCATGACTGGATCAGCAGATGGGGGATATTCTGTACTTGGTGCCATGCAGCTGCGACTGCAGATAACATATGCCAGGGAAAGAGGGCAGACAGAGGCTCTGTACACCATGATAATCCAAACAGTGAAGGAGGGCCAATACTAAGCCTAATGGTGCTTCAGTTGAACATTATCAAAGGTATTGGACACATTACAATGCAAATATGTTTGGTGCGTTTACATGCGGCAATAATGACACTGCTGTCAAAAGCACATCTATGATTGCATCAATTCACAATCCCTCATAACAATCCTGCTGTCATGACCATCCAGAGACAGGTTTGAATTAGATTTTTTCTATATAGTGCTGCCATGCAGGCTTTACTTGTAACTATCCCCTTTTGGGAATTACAGTCCCTGTAATCACTGACTTGGCATAAATAGTATATACATGTAGTGTGATGTAACCTAACTTGATGTAACTTTGTCACATCAAGTACATTCCCCACCTCAAACTCTACTCATGTGCACACATGTTTTTGTCATGTCCACTTTAATGGCTTGTCATTTTGCCATAGACACCAAATGCCATTATGCGACTGAAATGAGAAGCGCAGCGAAGGGCCAAATCATGTACGCAGCATGTCCAAACAAGCGGAGCAAGAACTGTTGGTCAGCTCTTCAAAACATGTGCACGCCCATCTCCTGCAACGGGCACCTGGCTCCCGATCAGCAGCAGCCAGAGTCACTTCAAAGTGGTCCCCACTTCAGACAGGAGCCTTTAGAACAGGCTCGAGCACCATCATGAGACTGAGGCTTAGCCATGAGAGGGACTAGCTTGCATAATTCTCACGAATATGCAAAGCCTCTGAACTCCACTGTATGCTGTAAATCATCCTGTGTTGCAGTTTACTGTGTGACTGCGGATGATGGAGACTTATTGATTTATTAATGGGAGAGGAGCCTTCTGAAAGAGATTGATGAGTTGATGCCTTGGCGTGTCATCTCCGTGCTTATGCTTTCTCCTCACAAGCAGCTAAGGCCATCTGGTGTGTAACATCAAAGAACAGCTCGATGCAGCGTATGGATGCTGCTCGAACCTTCACTGTACAGTAATGTAGCAGATGTGGTAGAAAATATACTAAACAAGCATCATAATGGAGATGGAGCAAAGCCACTCCTCCCAGAAGCTGCTGATTTCCTTCTTGAACTTTCCTCAGAACTAGACCCTTAAAAAAGGAGAAAATGTGGCACTCAACAACAGGCTGCTGTATGCGTGGGTGTGAGGGAGTAGGAGGATAATATGCAAGCGCCAGTGCATGAGTGGGCCTTTGTGCAATAGCCAAAGTGAAGTGGGCATCTGTTCAACATACAGTATACCATAGATTTACCAATATATATGATACGGTGCTGTATCCCTTTGTTCAAATGGAAGAGGTGGAGATCATTCGGGCATTAAATCCTCACAGTAAATTCGTGGCTACTGAGGGAATCCGCTGTGGGGGACCGTAGTGCCTCTTGGAATATTCATAGAAATTTAAAGTCCAACTGCAATTAAATTGCATGTTTTACTCTGCTACAGCGGACGTATGAGAAGACATATGAGTTTCCATACAGCCACTTGAATCACTTCATTCTAAACTTTATTTGCATGAAAAAGTAACGTCAGCGTTCTATTAAGGGCAGAGCAGACAGTAGCCTGCTGCACACCACAAAATGCCACAGACGTTGAACAACCTAGATTAGCATTCCTGCTAAAGTCGCCTTCTTATCTAACTTACACGAACACACATCTTGTCCTGGGCCGTAGCTTGTTGAACAAGAGACCAAACAACAGTCACAGGGGAAAAGTGCATCGCTAAGGCTACATAGCTAATTCATAATATTAATGCTGCACATTAAACAGCATGTTTCCTTACTCTTTAATACCACAATAATACAAAAAGAACTACTGACAATTTAAAGAGAAAAAAGACTAAATGTGATTTCTGTTGGACTAGAATTTCACGTGTGAGATGAGGTGCAGGTGCGAGGACTAAAACAAACGTCAAAATAAGAAAATGATGCAATATTCAATGCGGAGTAAGTTAATACCAACCTTTTGCCAGAGAAGCTGTAATTTACATTGAGGACGACAGTTTAGTAATTTAAAAATCTTATTTCACGTACAATTATGTTGAGAGGTAATCATCTGTGCGAAGTGCTCTTCAGCCATTTGCCTCATACAGGAAGAGGCTAGTCTGATTAACAACCTATGAACCTGCACATTGTGGGAACTCGTTTATAGGAATTAATTTACTCTGCATATTGGAAGGCTCCTAATTATCAATTGTATGTCATGTATTACAGTAACCCGCCTGACCTCCAATTACAATAGCACCAATCAGAGTGGGGTTAATTCCAAGCGACAATTAATTTGGCCCAATCATTTTGCTCCACTCCCATGGGTGACTGCGTCACTCTGAAGCAAGCAAATGTATTTCCAGCCAGCCCACATCAACATATTACCTTGTTTTACTGTCTCTGTAATAATATAATAGAACACATTCATCAAAACCACTTTGCATATTGTTAGGCTTCTGAATGCAGTGTTAATAGCACTGTGCTTAACGCATTCATGAGCACGGAGTCCTTCTCATTGAGATTAATACATGTGGACTATGACTGATACTTTATTCTGTGTCGTTTTTATTTGCTGAATGTTTCCGCGTTTATCCTCGGTGGGTCTCGATCAGAATGTTGTCCTCTGCCGCATCTTTGACTCCTGGAATAACTTCACGTGAAAACATGTAAGAAAGTGGAGGAAATGAAAAGAAAGCATTCAAAACAAACACTCCACACATCTCAGGAGTAAAGGTCATCGGTGAACGTGTGAACATCCCATCTTATTTCTTTAGTGAACTACAGGGTTGAGGGCGAGTGTGTAAAAGTGTTGACATTATAGTTTGTATGTACCCTACATGAGCACACTTAAAAGGGAGGCCACGAGTTGTCTCCTGAGCATTTCTTCTGCTGAACAGCCAATAGCGACCGTCTTTGAAGGCAAAGTACAATGGAGACGGAAACAAAAGCGTTGCTCCACTGTAACCCAGGAGTAAGTACGTAGGCCTAAACAATGACAGCATGTCCTTGAGTTATAAATATATAATATCCCTCAGGTGGCACTGGGAGACAGCAGCTTCTGATTGGCCTTGGTTATAAATCATTCATTACAGTTCACATCAATAATTAATATTCCAACCAAGCCTGGATCCTTTATATAAATACTGTCACACGGTGGAAGGTTACCATTGTACTTGCAAAGACAGCAGTTTTTGAACTTTTTGATTGCCGGCTTAGGGTGCCGTGTTTGTCTCCGGATTCCTTTTAACAAAGTAAGTGCAAAGCAATGACACACGGGGGGGGGGGCGCGAACAACCTGTGAACTATGCAAGCACCATCAGATGTGATACGATCTTGCGGATGGGCATCCTGATTGATTATTCCAGTGCTTATCAGGTATTTCCCGCACAACTACGTTTGACAAGTTTTAATGTTACTTCAGCACCTCAGGTAAAACCAGCACGAGGACATATTGTTTCTGTCAAAGCCGCCAGAGTTTCACTGTGGCCAGGAATCCAGCTGGCAAATATGTTCATAACTACACTGGATAGTTCGGTCAGTGCTGTCGGCACCAAATGTGCAGTCGCAGTCGCACTTTCGTTTCAAAATGTTCAGAGTCTTCCATTTTGCACCTGTCATCGTAAAACAAGCCTACATTTACACATTTTAAGAGTATAGTTTGCAGAGAGTTGAGAGAAGATTGATACCATTCTCATATTAGCCAGTTAGCTTTTGGAATTTGGCCATAAAAAAGTCCAGTGTTGATTAAAAAGGTCAGAGGTCACTTATCTTTAACACCTTTTGTTTTGCTTCCATCCGGTACCTGTGCCCCACACAGCACCACCGATGATACAATCAATCACAGCTCATTAATGACAAGAAATGGGCTGCTGAAACGGGACCATATGGCTCTGGCTCACAACTCTCAGTCCCCCCATCTGGATCCTGCAGGAAAAACAGCCGACGTGCCTGTCTTTTCCCTAAATAGTTATGACTTTTTCTAAACTTTTAAACTGTGTGTGTTTTTTAAAAAAAAAAGTTTAATTTGCTGATTTGGTCATTGATCCTCGTTAGTTGCAGCAAGAAAGCTCATAATTAGTTTGTTAACCAATAACAATATTTATTTTTGTTCGCGCAACTAACTGCCGTGAAGTGGCTTTTTTTTTAACATTGCTCCACCTGGATTCTGTTTAAAAGCCATATGGTAAAAATGTTTCACCTAGAGCAAAGGTTAATCGATTAATCGATATTTTGGTAGTTGATTAGTCATTAAAAGTCACTTTTTCAAGCAAAAAGTCCAAAAATGTGATGATAACTTTGACAATGTATTGCTTTTCTTCGTCTTACGTGACGGTGAATAGACTATTTTTGGGCTGTGGACCTATGGTCAGGCAAAACAAGACAACTGATGTCACTTTGTGCTCTAGGATATTGTGATATTCAGTGTTTTCTGAAAACCAGCAATCGATTAATTTTAAATAATTGGCTGATAATAAAAATAATCTTTAGTTGCAGCCCTAGTTTTATCAAAAGAATATAGCAGTGGGATGGTACACTATATCTCGTAACTTATAAGCTCAACTCCAAGGGCTACATCTGTGATACGTTTTGAGTGGCCGTGTGGTAGAAATTAGAATCGTCTTTCTTGTCCAAGTGGTGTGTGTGCACATACAAGGAAGATAGAAATAGACATACAGAGAAAATAAGACGACGCTGAACAAAGATGGCTAAAATATAAATATATATATATATATAGAAAAGCAACAATGACCAACAACATGCATGTCTAGGAAGAAAACAGAAGAATATCCACGTCCTTGCTGTTGCCTGCAGGTGTAAAATGGGAACGCTGACTTACAAGTTGAAAACTTGTATTTACAATCAATTTGACATTGAAAGAATGCAGCGTTATAGAAGCTCTGAGCTTATAGATCGGCGCTGATTGAAATGGGAAGATGTCTGGAACACACACAGGGTGGTTTTTTTCCTTTCGGTTACTTGCTTCAAAAGAGCTGTATAAATGTGCACTCTCTCCAATCTCGTCCGTGCTTTGATGCTTTGATCCCACTGAACTTTGCTAAGGCAACGTTTAAGCTGTAGCTAGTTTTCAGGGGAGAGAGCTGTGATATTATTGATTCTTATTAGGTGTCTGCTGCTGTTTGTGTAGGTGAGGCGCTTTTATCTCCCATTCCGTCTACACTTGTGCCTCGGCGGTAGCCACTACAACTTTCCTGATGGACACGAGTTGGCACTCCGGCATCCTGTAAATTGCTCCAGCAGGCGATAATATGGGCAAGAGCAAAGCACAGGACCGCAGACTGGCACTTTTGTCATGTTAATGTGACCGCATATGACGCTTCGCAAATAGGATTTACTGTACAGGGCATCCTATGAAATGGAATTGCAGTCTCATAAAATGTACTTTTAAAGAAATTGTGTGAGGGAACTCTGGGCAGTAAATTAAACTCCTCTGGCAGGATTAGATGGAGGGGGAGGAGGGCGGCTGGTTGAGTATGTGGGGCAGCTGGAGAGCGTCTGCTCACAGAGGTCATGGATCTACTGTGATTCCGCACCGCTCCATTTCAGCATTTATTCTATTTCGTTGCACATTCTCCCTGAAACAATTGTCCAAAGAGGAGGTGTAACAAAAGCAGCTGCATGTGCCCATGTGAATGCTGCAATGCAAACAGAAAAATGTGTGTGTGTGTGTGTGTGTGTGTGTGTGTAAGATCATGCATGTGTACGTGTCCGTATGCACATAAACCGAGCAGCTGGGTTTGGCTTTGTGGTTGAAAGTGTGAAGTTGATTTGCAGCTAAAGTTACCTCTCACTTGTGTAATATTTTGAAAGTTGAAGACCAATTTTAGGACGATTCTCCACACTGCAGCCTCACAGAGCTCTTCTCATTAGGCCCACATGTATGGTGGCAGCTCAGCTACCGTCCATGCAGAAGTCATCTAGAACCTTAACATCGCTCTGGTCGCTGACATTTGAGTGTACTTCAAGAGTCTCCACACTATGCCTTTAAAAACCTTCTCCTCTATCAACTCCTAAATCCCCGAATCCCTTGCCCTTGTGTGTGTGTGGAAAGCCCTCAGTAGATATCCAGCTGTGGCTGCTGATAGGAGCTTGGATGAACTCCTAACAAGCTTGTGTGCAAAGATGCAGGAAAAGGCGAGAAAATCACTTTCTCCTGCTTTTCAAAAAAGAAGGCCCTCATTTCTTAGGCATTTTCTTCCAACCTCTGGCATCAGTTGAAAGTTGACAACACAGCCACTCAACCTTCAAGTGTCAAAATCTGAGCACTCCAAATATTTCCAACCAGTCCGCACTGTTTTCATACTATATACTGACATTTTGATAAGAATCTGCGCCATTAATTAATTTTAAGACCCATTTATATGCCGTTTGGTTAAGCTGACTGCTTCAATCCCGAGGATACCTTATAAACCACATGTCTCCCATTAAAGTACCAAATTAAGTTTAATTATAGGTCGCTTCTTTAGCTTCCTCGTTTCTGACTAGTCATGCAGCCGATAGCATAAACTAATTAGAAACTTTCAGGTGGGACTTGTGCTCTAATCATTCTTCTTTACAAAATGTAGATTTATGTAGTTTTTAAGTAAAAAAAAAAAAGAAAGAAAAGAAAAACCGTTCTTGCAAACAAAGACAAAATTACTGTACATCACCTGAGCTATCCAAGTTGACTTTGTGTTACTGGGGAGATATTTTGTTTAGTCAACAAAAGGGTCTTTGCCGCGGTACAGAACTTGACAAATAGGCCGGTCAGCTTTTGGGGAAAATAAAAGATTCAAAACCTTTTGCAGTGAAATGTTCTTCAAGCTGTTTGTTTGTTTGTTTGTTCTGTCTGGCATTCAGGAATGACAATTACTGATTTTCTTCAGATTCTCTGACTTTCCTTCAGCGCGAGGTCTTGGAGGATAGCAGCTTTGGCGTAGTGTTACAGCTTGATGCAAACAGCCTGAAGTGTTGTCACACACGAGATATACGGAACAAGCTCACTCTGCATGCTG
Organism: Gadopsis marmoratus; assembly: GCA_036023855.1. Taxonomy (NCBI): domain Eukaryota; kingdom Metazoa; phylum Chordata; class Actinopteri; order Centrarchiformes; family Percichthyidae; genus Gadopsis; species Gadopsis marmoratus. The sequence goes on along the minus strand of JAVQJF010040569.1, from coordinate 17,626 downwards.
CCTTTAAGTGTTGGCACCTCAGCATGGCCACTTTCAAAGAGTTACACAACTTAATCTACTTCGTGCGTGTTTCTCTACCTCAAAGATTTTGACATTTCCTGCTCCCCTTTACAGTCTCTGCGCTTCCACTCTCACTCCACTAACACCACCCTCCTCCCTGCTATTTCACGCATCATTTCTCTGTTTAATTGCTGCTGGCTGAGACCTTCTCCATTTTCCCCTGCATCTCAGCATTCCTCCACTCCAATGCTATTGCAGCCTTGCGCTATTCAATTACCCCTCGGTAGACTAAACCAGGCAGGGCGGGCCAGGACTGTTTGGGCTCTCAATCACTGAAACACCGCTCTGGACAGGGGCCAAACATCGGCACTTGGAATGATAAAACAACGCTCCGCAGCACTGTTGATCTGAACTTGAGGTGACTCTATTGCTTTTGCTTTTTTTTGCTCCGAGAGTCAATATACAAACCCAAATCGTGTCTCCTACAACTGCAAAATATCTGAACGCAGGTGATTCTCCGTTGTTGTCGTTCCCTGAATTGAAAATAAAAGTTATATTTGCTACAACATATGTATATAGAGCCTAGCCTCTGTGTTTGTTCTGGCTTATTTAGAATTATAAAATAAAATTGTAACTGACAAAAACATTTTTCCTTTTTTATTTCTGCCATGTTAGCTCTTACCCTACCCCCCTATATGTTCTTTTTTCTCTCTCTACCCAACCGGTCTAGGCAGATGACGCCCACCAAGAGCCTGGTTCTGCCTGAGGTTTCTGCCTGTTAAAAGGCAGTGTTTCCTTGCCACTGTCACCTAGTGCTGCTCATGGTGGAATTGTTGGGTCTGTACATATAGAGTTGGCTTGGACTTGCTCTAAATTAACAAGTGCTATGAGATAACTTTGTTATGATATAGCACTATATAAATAAAATTGAATTGAATGATATGGCGCTATAGAAATTGAATTCAGTGGGTTTGATTTTTCTTTCTTCACCGACGGGTCATGTAATTGGTGCAATATCTGTTTGGGGCGGGCAGTTGTTAGTTGTAAAATCACTCATAAAATCAATTCTGGTGTTGTTAGCCATTGGCTTGGTCCCAATTGTGATTTTAGCACTCAATACGTCACTGTGTGACTCAACGGGATACTTGATATGAATCACGGGGTAAAGTACATTGTGATGAGTTCACAGGATTTAGCCATTGCTGTGGGTTTTTGGCAGTCTGTTCTGTTGCTGTCACCGTGGCTGGTCCCATGGCGGAGAGACAGCTAACGCTTAATGTGACACGAACGCACCGAGTGTGCATATACTCTCAACTGTCCACTTTCCGAGTGAAAGCTAGTTAGCATCACTTGCTAGCTACGTTCCAATTGGAATACAAACTTAACAGCAAGATTGGTCCAGATGTTAGAGCAGGGCCGCAAGTGGTTGATGGATGGTAGACGGAAAATAAAACTCTGTCAATTTTTCTGGAAACCTGTGTCGGCATGATGTTTTGGCGCCCACCTGCCACCCCGTGCCTCCTGTCCCTCCTGTCCCTCCTGTCCTGACATATGCTTAAACCGTTAACAGCAGATAATGTGAGCGTATTGTACAATATGAGATTCTTCAATGAGCAACGCACCGCAGACGTTTACATCTCTTAGCACAGATGTCAGTCGCTGCCCACCGAGAGGCCTGAAGCTTAGACTGTGTTTTCTCAAACACGTTTGTCCAGAAACAGTTTGAACCTCTTTTTGAAAAATGGAAATATATGCAGAGTAGCTGCAGGATATGATGCTAGTCGTCGTTTCTGTTTTGCTACAAAGTGAGAATTCAAATCTCAGTTTGGCTTTAATGCAGGAAAACGCGTATGCATTAGCACACTTGATGTCAGAATGGCTGCAGTGATTAAAGAATGTCACACTTTTTAAACATTTTATGGATAAACAGGTTTCCACTGGAGTCCTTAATGTTTTGTATTCCCTTTGTTCCTTTGTTCCTATTGTATCATTTAGAGCCGTTTGAGAGCTACACAAGAGCATCATTGTGTTTTTCTTCTTATTAGTCCATTATGCTGCGCTGTCAATAATGCGGGGTGATGGGTTCGTTTCCATAGAGACATCACTCGGTCAGTGATACAAAAAGTGAATAACGATGAACCCACTGAGACAACAAGTCAGTATTCAGATACCAACGCATGAGGAGAGCCAAACATTTGTCTTGAACATACAGATGTTGGGGAACTGTCAAAATTAGACTCGAGTGAACGGTTTTAATTTGAGATAAAAGTGGGGACACCACGTTGTTTTGTTTTCATTTTTCTGTGGCAGGCAAAGGGAAAATGAGGAGTTTGTGGAAAATGTTTTAAATACCCAGCATCCATCATGTTTCCTTAATCAGGCCAGTGTTGTTTTGTTTTAACGGCAGCCTTACCAGAGACAGTTTCAAATACCTCCACACTAAGCAGCACGGGATATGCTCATATTTGCAATTGTAAGCATGAATATGAATACAAAGCCAGAGTAGGACGTTTCTAGGCCACACACACACACACACACACACACACACACACACACACACACACACACACAGTATGTTAACCAGCAAAGCAAAATACAGACAAACACAGCGCTTATCTGTTTCTCTCTGAGGCCTCACACATCGTAATGGCTCTATCTGCGTCACGCACACACTCATGCACACAATCCACCGAGGTATCCAGAGTAATTATCAGGCTGTTAATGATTGCCGTGCATCAGCAGCGCTCCAACCATTCATTACAAGAGCTTCTTCAGGCTCCTACTGGGCCCACGAGACTGCTTATCACGCACCACACCACTTGATGGGCTTAATGCAACCTATTAACCAACAAAAGTCTGGATGTGAAGTTTGCCAAACCCCTCCCATCTGTAATACGCTTTGATTTATGCTTTTTGTATCGGTCCAAAGTCAAGCACTGGATTGGGGTGAGATGGATTGTTAATTTTTTTTATCTTAGGATGCTGCGCTGGAAAGCTGTAACTACTCTTGTAGGCGCTAGAGTAGGGCGTCACAGCAGGGTGTAAACATGATATTATGATGTGGGCCACGCAGCCACGTCTTGGCAGCCAATAGCCTCTGGAGTCACCCTCCCTATCCCTCAATCTATTCCATCCACTTATATATTCACTCTCTCCCCTAACACTGACCCCCTGTCACCACCCTGCACAGAGGGTCCTGCCATGACATAAAGAAGGTCGATAATGTCTTTCCACATGACAGCGGGCAGATGTCACCGTGGCTATAATGAGGAGCTTCCCCTTGTGTATAGCCAATGAGATTGCGCATGCATGTGAGGGTGGGGCACCATGATGGCGCCATGTGTCTTTGGAGCCGAGCATGTTGTGGAATTGCAAGACTTTTTTTGCAGTAAAGATGAGCCTACGAGTTTTAAATTGTGCCAAAACACACCCGTTGCAGCTATCTTGTACCAACACTACTGTGCCACTAAAAAAAACCCCAGCAACATCTCCGGATATAGAAATCTCCCTGTTACTCTAGTTACCGTTCTCATAGCAGCTATTTCCTCAGCAGAAGGTAGTTCCAATTTAAGCTGTTTCGCGGCGAGGTCTTTCTATGAATGGTTGAATGATTTTTTTTTTTGCAACACATTGGGATAGTAGCTAGATATGCCCCCAGAACAAGCAGCTCACATACCACTGTATACCTACCCAGCTGCTGCGGCAGCTCCAGCTGCTGTAGCGTAGACGACATACAGTCTTTGTAACACACACTGTAGCAGACGCACTGTCATTGTGTCAGAGCTGTTACCGAGATATTGTCAGGAGGTCAAAGATTTCTACTGGCATTCCATGTCGGTGGAAAGAAAAAATGCAATAACTGGATAGATAATTAGCCTAGAGTTGAGAGACATGGGGAGTAATAACCCAACCACAATATATAGGTATAGGTATATATAATGCCATGCTGTTGAAAATCTGATATATGAGCCTGTTTTGAAATCAAAATCAATTCATTAAATTTGCCTCAAATCAATACTGGCAGCACAAGTCTGATTTGCAAACCAGGGCTGCCTTCTGCACTCAGTTTGACAGCAAGCTTCCAGCAGTTTCACCACGTGCTATTTAAGCGTATTAATTACTTCCTCATTGTGATGCAGAATGTTTGGGCGGGACATGCAGAATAGAGTTGGTCTAGACCTGCTCTATATTAACAAGTGCTATGAGAGAACTTTATTACGATATGGACGCTATTGAATTGAATTGGACTGAATAGAACAGGCCTGCTACCTGCCACACCCATGGCTGCTTCCACAGTATAGGGACCCCAGTTCCTCCCCAGGCATTTAAACATAGAACCCCACAACTAATACGTTTACATACCTATACAACACACTACTGCTTCACAATGTGCCTCATCCTCAGGCACATCCACCATTACATTACCCCTCATAAAACGTGCACTAGCACCTTTAAGTTTGTAGCCACCCCCACTCCAATTACTACATGGTATCTCCCGGAACCTTCACGTGGCGCTCAGGTGGCCTGGGGGCTCTTTTGGCCTGAACGCCCCGAGGAGGAGGAGACACAGAGGTAAGTGACTTAAAAATAACGCACATTATGACCTTTAAACAATCCCAGTCAATAAGGGATCCTACTTAAATACTCATTACCCACATTAAGTGTATAATCTGTCTTCCACGGCCAGCTTCAACTCATGCCCAGCTGCGAAACATCATCATTAGCACCCACACATCAGGCATTTCAAGTCTTCAATCAAGTGTGTGATGTGTATTCCTTTCTGTTACTGATAGCATATACATACATGGTGCTAGTAAAAAAAATGACCTTCATTCGGCCCCCGTGCAGCGTTTGGGCTAATGCTTGTTGAACTTGTGTTTCTGTATTTACTGTAAGTGGCTGCTGAACCGGTTGCAAGTGGAGCTGCTGCAGGCCGCTGTCGCACGAGCTCGGTGTATTTGTCTCTGAGCAGGTGTGGTTGGACACGTACGAATGAACCGCTCCAGCATTTAGCATACATCTTTGCAGTGAGCCTAGAAAACCCTGGCTATATATTGTGTGATGTTTGTGGCCTAAATGATTGTGACTTTGTCCGGGAAGTTTATTGGTGGTTTACGATTTGGAATGTTTTGTACTCTAATCTTAGTCGGGGTGCCGGCCATTATTTGCTTAGTTAAAACAGTTGCTGTTTGAGTTCAAAGTAGTTTCAGATCTTGGAAGTGTCCTACTTTTATTTACTCCATAACATGAAGCCTTTCTAATATATTTGGCAATGAGTCGGACTGTATGCTTTTTTTCCCTTAAATTAATACGACAAAGCTTTTTTTCTTTTTAATGCATGCTCACTCTCGCATGTTATTCGGTGTATTATGTTCACCATTAAGTGTGTTATGTGCTGGTCTCCAGTCATAAGATCTTGGCATCACATGAGTTGTGTTGCTGGTAAAAAATAAATAAAAAGAAAAAGGTTATTATATTTTTATTTGAGGAAAAAATCTGGCTTTCAGAACAGCCAGTGCTGCCACAGCAATTGACCTTTCTGCAGATCACCCACTATGTGGTCTGTCCTGCATTTTCTTGCTAAGTCAAAAAAAGCCAAATTTAAGTAATTCTCAGCAAATTGAGTGTGTATTGTGTGATGAGCAGTCGGCTTCCAAATACAGTTTGGTTTTCCATCCAGCTGTACAGCAGACGTCTGGGGCATCTTACAAACGCAAAAAATAAAATAAATTCTTGACCCCATCCATGCTATTTAAAAGAGACCCTGACGCTCATCACGTTGTACCTTTCAGATATTTTTGTGCACTCCAAGGACCGGAAAGAAAGAGTAAGGGTGAGGAGAGCGCTTGGTGGCCGGACTTTGAGCGATTGATGTTTGAACAATGGCTGACCTCGCCCGCCGTGTCTGTCTCAGGCGCAGAGAGGAGTAAAAGGGCGAGGGGGGTACATTTTTAAAAAGCAGCCCGACTGTGATTTATGTTCCGGCAATATGTAAGCCTCGTTCTTGGCTTGGCTAGGCTTGGAGAGATGCTTTTTGTCACTGCTGGTTTCTGCGGTACTTCATCTGAGCTTTTGTTTGATCTGCTGACGTGTCTCCTTACAAAAACCAACGTGAACCGCTTGCAGTGTTTCCGTTATACTGAAGTATAATGCAATGTTCGGTGTCAAGAGTGGCTTTAGTCGTTAGCACAGATTGTGCAGTAATGTTTTTTTTTTAGCCAGCATCACCAATGAAAGGTTAAGTATTGATCATTTGTAAATAAGTAATTGTCATTTAATTTTAAGTAGCAGCTACTTGATCCTGTAGTTGCTTAATTTTCTACGTTGTTCAACATTAAATCCTATCATTTTTAATGAATAATTGACAGTGTCACACATGCATTAAATGATTCCTGTTAAATTTCAGCACTCGCATCCTAATGAGCCAATGACGGAACTGACAGGAACTTGGAAAATACTCAAATAAAACCCAGAGGAAAACTATACTCCTAAATGATCTCGCCTGTAAAGAAATTTCTATCATTGTTGACGACCTTTAACTTTTCATAATTTGCCACTATTTGACATAAATTAAAATCCTGCATTGTGTTGAAGTCCAGTTATCTGTGTCTGTATAAATACCCGAGGCTGCTGTAAGAAACCTGTTTGAGTAGTTATTATTTATTACAGCTGGGCCATAGCTGCAAATCAATGGTCTGAATGCTAATTGACACGTGCACTGGTAATGAGCGTGTTGGAAGACTTGGCTTAAGTGGTGATCTATTATTTCCTTTGGTGCTGCCGCCTTGCCTGTGGGGACGGCTCAGGTTTATGCTAAGTACACAAATCCCCCCCCCCCCCAAAAAAAATAAAATACTTAAACATTCTTACCTGTCAGTGCCACGTGACACCGTCTTGCAATGACAACCTTATTTTTTTCAGTAATAATTGAATGGGAATGTTGTACCAACAGGGTTTTGTGGCCTGCAGCATGAATGAGGCGCCTGGGTGGGAGGTGTGCTGGCAATAACCCCACACAAGAGGTGTCAGGCTCACAATTATGAGATCAGTTCCTGGTAGAATCATGTCACGAACCCGGGAGGACGTTTTGTAGCCTTAGCTTATTCAGCACTGCAAGGCAACACACTCAGCACAACATAGCTTCCCCCCCCCCAATGTCCTGGCAAGCTAATACATTTTTATTACTTGTGTCAGGCCGTTTTTAAGGTACCACACTATGCAAATGATGAATTCTTCCCCGGGTATATTTTCTTGCTGACAGTTTGGAGAAAAGCTGAGTGTCACGATATAGATTTTTTTTTTTTCTTCCTCTTTTTGAAATGTTTTTCTTTTGCTTCTGGCCTTGGTTGGAACAACTGTATGTGCTGTATCTAAAAGCATAGGACTTTCTGGGAATATTACTTGCAGCTACCTCCAGTGACAGTGGGGAAATAAAACTTTATTTGGATGTAACTGATGAAGGCAAGAGAACTGAAAGGAATGCTTACCACTAGGTTTAACAATTTCAATCAGGTTGCACAAAATCTCAACCTGTTGCTGTGGAGATGTGTAGCTGGGGAGGAAAATGCCTCCTTAATGGTGGCGAGTCTGAAAGAAATGGCTCGAGCGGCCCCCTATTACTTATGTTTCTCTCCACTCTCAGCCTCACCTAATGGGATATGCTTCAAACTGAACAATAGTTCCATTAAACGCCAAGTCAGAAACAAGAAGTTGAACACCAAGCCTTTCAAACTGGCGAGCCGAGCTGAGAGATGGAATTTCAGCTGGTTGAGATTAAAAGCTCTCGGCAGCAGATGGAAGTGGAAAAGAATGAGAAGAAACGAGCGACGAAAAAAATAGTAGACGAGGAGGGGAGGGGGGAGAAAAAACGAGGAAGCACAGGAGCAAGACAGAGGTGGCAGGCAGTCAAAGTGGCAGTTACACTGTAAATAAGATCTCCCCACACGGTGCTTAACTCTGGACTGCCTTTGTCTTGCCTTTAATAGCTTACAGGGCTGAGAGAGACGGATTAGAGCAAAACTGCAGGGACATAGAAATATAGGCTTTGTCTACAGCTGGGATTTATCTCCCACCCTGAGTCTGAACTTTGTTTTCCTGGGGGCCCGCACTGTGTTAACTTGTAAAACCCGAGTTGTGTCTCGGTTCCTGTTGCCTATCGAGCTTGAATCATTATCACCTCAAAGAGATTATCTCGACTGATTGAACGCTCTTCTCTGTCTCCCGAGCTGCACAAAGAACTGCCGCGTGACTTGCCGCAGTCAACTTGCGCGGCATTGATGGACGTGGGTAGTTTGTGAACTTCTGTAACTTTCTTTGGGATGCATTTTCCTTGTTGAGGCACTGCAACATGGAATGAACCCAGGCTCATTAATCAAAGTGCAGCCCAAAGGCAAAACATACTGGGCTACATTAATTTTCACAGCACAGTGGCTGAGGGACATGATTAATATATTACCACAAGGAAACAGGTTAAGAAGCTCTGATTACTGTCATATAACAGATCAATGCGAAGTCGTGCATTTTCCTATTTTGTCATCGCAATATGAGCCAGAAAGATGAAATGTACAAAATATTCATTACACCATTATTCTCCATTCTCCCTCAGCAGATCTAAAAAAATAAATAAAATTAATAAATTTACACAACCGTCTAGCATAGGGCTGAAAGGGGGGGGGTGCAACACCTCACATTTAAAATCAGATGTCGTTAATAATGAGCACTTGTGTTTGAAGGAGCAATGAGCATCTGATGGCCCGGGCTTTGATGTGACTTCACACGGCAAAAAAAAAAAAAAAACGGGATCGGGTTGGCTAATGAAGTTCTGAGAACGGCCGCCGAGTTCAGTGAGTGTCGTCCGCTTCTTTTGTGACACTAAAAGTTAACGAGAGACCCCGGGTCCCTTTTTGATGCGACACACCCAAGTTTAAGGGAGCTCTTGATGCAGAGCTGAACGGACTGGAGCTCGAGGCATACGAATAATTTCACATTGTGCATCATCTGCAAGCAAATAGAACCCACGTAGACTCTAAATGGCAGTACTTAATTCATCAAGGCTGGCTGAGACCTTTGTGGTCCATTTTAAAATGCTCAGTGCACGCACTGATGAGTCGGTCAATCCACAGGAGGCTGGAGTAATAAAACCTCATGTCGTTGTACCGGTTTTTCACAAGATTCTAATAGGCCGCTGTGTTCTGTTTGCACTCTTTCTTGATTGTCCAGAACACATGAGAAGCACACGTTTCTCGGAGTGGTCTTAGCAGCAACAACACGGGCACCTGCGTGTTTTGATGGCGGTATGCTAATGAGCTGCTGCATGAGCGGATGCCCCTTCCGAAAGCCTAATTAATTTTCAGATACGAGCTTTGATGTGTCTAATTGCTCTAAGCTTCCCAACTTCATTAGTCAGCGAGCTCCCTCGGTGGACGGTGAAGCCGGGTCCCTGCGGTTACCGAGCAGACATTTACCTGTGTATTTTTAGGCCCCGTTATTATTAGATGCACTGTTGCCGCTGCTGCGTCTCAGCCGAGTCTAAAACCAATAAGAACTTTGGAGCTTTATGAGATGAGATTGTCCTTTCAAACACTGACTGGTGTAGTTTATCAGCATTCGCTGGCGTCATCCTCAACAGTGAGGTCTCCAGGTGACTGTGTGAAGGTTGGGGCGACCTTACTCGTCTTTCCCGACTGAGTTGTGCCCCGATCCATTTGTGCTGTTCCGTGCCGTTTCTCCCAGTTTCGGAGCATATTTTGATTCATTTTCAAAATCTGTTCACTTGGTAGCGTATGAAATCTGGTCTGTATGCATACGTGTCTCTGAAAGGTCAACACAATACGCTACAAAACACACGTGGCTGCTACTGTCTTTACATTTCTGTTTGACATTCAGCATTAAAAGAAAAAAATGGTTTTGCTCGAGCAAACGAAGCTGGTCTCTGTCCTCGGTAGACGTTCTGCTAACTTGGAAGCTTCAGTTGTGATTTAACACAAAGTGACAAAAATCTCAATCAATAATTTCAAATCAGTTTAATTAATTTTCATCTTTTTTTCTAATTTGACAGTGACATGATGGAGGCGCATTGTCTTTTTTTTTTTTGTATACATGTGTCTTAGATGTGTCACACGGGCTTCACTCTGATCAAAGTGAACACTGAGCGAACCATCATGAAGATAAGTTGACAGACACTTCGACCACACCCCGCACCTACTGCTGCTGTCAATACAGCAAAAGCTGCATCAGAAAATGTTGTACATTAAACTAAGTGGGCAAAAAGGCGTGCAAATTCTGCGTCGGACAAACTGAAACCTTAAAGAAGGAATTCACGATGTTTTGTTGGAGTTTTAATTTCTCCGGTGCAACGTATTGTACATTTGATTTGTTGTGTGGTGCCGTTATTTTCTAGGGCGGAATGTTAATCGGCACGTTCAAACGCCACTTCTGACTGACTTCTAACTAAACCAATCACTTGGAACGTTTTCAACTTGTGAAATCACAAAAGGCTTCTAATTAAATCCGTTTCCAGCGTTCTACACAACATATACACGAGAACAATACCGTGCCAGTACTTGGAGGAAAGAGTTACTCGTGCAGGCGCCCGCCAGTGCAACGGACGTCTATAAGGACATAATTTACACAAGAGGAGGCTGGGTAAGTAAGTGCTGCAGGAAGGAACAGGCAGACGGGCCTCGACTGGCACTTGGAGATGGCCGGGGTACCACTGTTGCTTCGAATGTGTCCGTTATACTGTATCTAATGAGTTGATCACCCAGTTGCAGCAATCTGAACCTAGTTGACATTCAGAGGATGTACGCGCCAGCGGGGCACACTGGGATGTGTTTTCCTCACTGCTGCCAGATGGAGTGATCCAACTGACGCCTCATTACTTGAGACAATATTGATTAGAAGGGGAAAGTTTTTGTTGGGATGCGTTTCCCTCTTATGTTTCAAATCTGAGATTAATCATTGTGGGGAGGGGGGGGGGGCATTTTGAATTTTGAGTAAATGTCACTCACTGTCACTGCACATCCTAATAATAGCTCCCCCTCTCTCTCTCTTTGTCAGTGAAATTTGGGATGCAGTGGCGATGGCAATGCTGCACTGCTTACTTAAGAAATTTGGGCGGCATTAGGAGCCACTGCATGTCTAAACTGACAACTGTTGTGGGGGGAAAAAGAGAATGGTCAACCATATACAACCTCATTAAAGTGGCCCTTGTTAGGCCAAATGAGAACATTGGTAAGGGGGATCCTTTTCCTGCAGGAATACCCTAATAAGAACACGAAGAAATAAGTAGACTGCTGGCTTGTGAGTGTATTTTCCTTTTTTTTTTTTTTTGAGCGTGGGGGTTGAGCTTGCCTGGGATAGCGCTTTTGGCCTCATTAAAAAGCTTCTTGGTGATGGGTGCTGGGCCCCGGAGTCCTGGGCTGAAGCTCGGGGACTTGCTGACTTGTGAAAACGCCTTTCTCTCCACTTTTAATTTTTCCCTTCTCCGAGCCCATTTAGCGCTTTCTGTAAACTCCAAGGGAGCAATTGACCTCATCAGATTACCTGCATGACCGCACAGGGTCATTGTTCTGCGAAGGGATAAATAATTGGCTTCTGGCTTCCTGTCGTCACAGTTGCATTATCATTTTATAAATAAATGTGTTTCACAGGGATACGACACAGGGGACTGTTGTTTTTGTAGATATTCAGCAAATGTACATCTGCTGAAAGCATTCTGCCTATTTACATGGGACAATGTAGAGCTGTATTTTTCACAGTAGTGTCCTAGAGGCACACAAATGTATAAAACCTGCACATTTCTACTGAAGTTCATCACCGTGAGCCCATGTTTCTCCATTTGTTACACTGTGAACACTACTGTGAAGCTATTTTTACCCACTTGCCATCTCACACCTTGATTAAAAACTAAGTTGCCTCCAAAGGGCCACCAACAATTTTTTATTTATTTTTTTGTCATTAAATACAGTAAGAGTCCCTGAGCGAAAAGCGATCACTTTTCATTTGGCTCAGGCTGCAGTGCATTAAAAGCCTTTGGTACTGATGATCCATAATTCAGTCTCATTTTGAAACGCTGAAATCAGGGCCCACACTTTGATTTCTGCTGACCAAACAGGAGAGGAGAAAGCCTTCATCAGCAGCTTGTTGGATATTATTTTTCATAAACAATGCTAATGCACCCAGTGAACATGTATCTGGAGACAGATCCATAGACCTCAAGGGGAAGTCATCATCACACATACAGTAAACCCAGAGAGCAATGTGCTATTGGATATTAACAATGCTTTAATTTTATGCAACAACCTAAGGGCATTTGAGATTCACCTCATTACACTGGAGATTTTAACTACTATATTCATACACTGTGTTTGTAACTGTGACCTCTTTGCATGCCAGGTCATTATATTTGCCTAAGTTATGTTAACTTGTAGATCTTAATTCCACTTAATGCTGACAATTGCAGTGCAACACGACAGTCCTATAACTGAGTCGCTGTGAAGCTTTTGATTTCTCCACATGTTAAACTGGCAAAAGGGAGCAATAGTTGGCATTTAAAGAGTGTGAAGGGCAGTGTCTTTTTGTTGGCCTTTTTCCAAAACCAAAACCACAGCAAAGGCATAAAGTATGGGGTTAATACGCTCTAACGTGCCCTACAATCATTAGCATGTCCAGCTAATTAATTTACTACATACAATAGTAACTGAGCATTGCTTCAAGGGCCAAGAAGCATATTAGAATCTTGCAGTATAATTACCTACATTAGTCTCTGTGGTTACAGGTGACATTTAAGAAAGCTCAGTTCATGACTTTGTCATCAAATATGTTAGCTGAGCATCCGAACAGGGTTACTCTGTTAGAAAGGAAACATTTAACATACTTATAATACTACAACTAGCTCTACACTGCCATACAGGAACAACGCTGTTTCGTTATTTCCATGTCTTCTGCACGGATCATTAGAATCAGAATCGGGTTTATTGCCAAGTAGGTTTTCACATACAAGGAATTTGATTTGGCGAGTTGGCGCATAAAATGCACAATGTCATGTAGCTCTTAAGTGCATGTCTAAGACCCTGACATTTTAGGATTCTCCCTTTTTAAAACAAGTCAGTCAGAAACATTAAAAAGTCAATATTTTCAACCAAGTCACAGACCTAATGTTAGCTTAATTAGCTAGCTATTGCTGGCGGCAGTTGTCATTGTAGCTGGTAAAATCGATAGCTGCTGGCTAGAAATTGGATTCCTGCTTTTATTTCTACTTGTATCAAAAATGGCTAAGAACTGAGTGCAAGATCTGAATAGGCTGCACGCCGTGTGAGAAAAGAAGGCTTAACAGGTGTAGCAACAGTAATTAAAGGGCTTTGCAAATGTTCAGTTGTGAGAGATGGCCAAACAAAGTCAGACCGGTGGGACTTGAATACAAATTTTAAACAAGGCTGGATCAAGGTTACAGTTATCATCTGCCTGATGCACTGTGCCACTCGATCAAGAATCAATATCATGCACAGGATGACTGAAAATTCAAATTTAATAGACAGTCAAATGTATGCATGTTCCCGCAGCCAGGCTTTTTCACTTCACTGCACAGTCTGTCTGCTTAGTTGCGTATTTACATTCCAAAACACTGGCACTCATTAATTAAAGAGGAGACCAAAGTTCCCTGGCAGGGTTGTGTTGGGGCTGATACGCCCCACTAAACCATTTCCATTTGCCCTTGGCTTTCTAGGTGAAGCAGAATGAGGGAGAATCTCCATATCGCGTTTGTTCTTGTCAACCTATGGGCAAACGTTCAACCAGCGCTGTCATATATTTGCATTATAATTTGCGGTGGCCAAGCGTGAAACTGTTAATATTTTCCAGTGAGAGTGAAATGCAGAGCAGAGACGAGTGCAAAAGCTTGTGCGCGGCCATATAAACGGTTTGTGGTGGACGCTTGATGTTTTATTACGGTGTGGATTCGTCGTCTTGTGCGTCTGCTCGGTTTTGCCGTCTGAACGTTTTTTCACGATGCTGAGCGTGTGTCCGTGTGCCCTCGGGAACGATGTTGCAGACGGTGGCAGTGACATGCTCAGTACTTGACTACATGGGAGTTGCACGAATTGAGCATGACAAGCTGCAGACAGTAGGTGGTTGGAAGAAACATTGCTCAAAATGAAGCCTCTTCCAAAACCTTTTACCTGAAAGATTAAATTAAGTGTTTTAACCCCAACACGTAAGCAGACGCTTAATATAATTTATCCAAGGATGAAAATAAATCGGCTCTTAAACAAACACGATGCTAGGCTTCATTCTCCTGAATAACTGTTGGGTTCAGTGATACGTTAGTAAAATCAAACCACTATGGCATATTAGTCACAGACGCACGCATTCACAAAACTCAATAGAATATTGGAAACATCTCTCAATGTAACGCAATCTAGTACAACACTAAGGCCTCAAATTACTGTGGCATTTTCTCAACCCCCGTCTGACACCATGTCAACAAAACTGAACACTATAAGCCTCATAAAGGTGCATTGCAGTGCTGCTGTATTGGATTGCATTACTTTGTACAGGTGAGCCCACAATTGTCTGCTTGGACGCATTGTATAGATGCATGATTTGTGAAAAACGGGTTTAATTTCCAACACACTTGCTAGAAATTAGACCTAATCATTCGTACTGACAGCAACTTTGAGTGCCTGCCTCATTGCCAGTGTTACTATGGCTACATTGTCTCTGGCACTATTGTGAAAAGCCTGGTGATTAGCATTCTGTGTCTTGTCCTAGTTGGATGCGTCTACCGTCACATTCTAACAACTGTCGCACTAAAACCACCACAGCGCTGTTGGAAATCTGCAAGTACGTGCCACTCTTTTGTTTTGTCACAACCAAGCAAAGGGTGTTCACAACAAATAATAAAATTACACCCTGAGCAAAGAAATTCATGAATTAGTAATTGTAGTAGCACAGTTCTTTTTGTGTCTGATGTCTGATGTGATGTTCAACTCATTAAGCATTCTAAACCGTGAGCTGGGGTCTCGTGTATATGTGCACCTCGCAGTGTTATCTAATAACTGGCAGACAAATGGAACGCTGCCTTGTATTTTACAAACACTAGGCAAAGGTTGTAATTAACATGCAACGTGCACTATTTACTGCAATTGCCTCTTTATGAGTGGTGCAGCACAAAGCTCTGCCTACACTTTAATCTTGACAGTTCCATTTTGAAAGAATGCCCGTTTGGATTCATTAACTGGAGAAATTCAAGATGATATTGCATAAAACGGCATGAGCAAGACCGTGCCGACCCACGGACCTCTGACCTCGACTGAGTGATGTCGTGCTAAAGAGATCGGTTTAACATGTAGTCAACAGGGCAGGGTTGATGATTGTTAAAAAGGCTTCCTATTTCACTGGCTTTGTTGCTCCGTTGTCATGTTGAAGTTTGTTTTGTTTCACTCTGTTGCTTCCGTTCTTTTTAATGTAGCAGATTGCAAACTCAGTTCCTTATTTCTTGTCCTGTCAGAGCTGCAATGAAGCCCATTGTCGTGTTAAAGAAGTTGTTCTCAACCTCTTCTTGTTTTTTTATGCCAGCGACACCCTATCCATTATCCTGACCCCTTACCGCCCCCGTCAAATAAAATGTGGACTAATTGTCTGAATATCAATGTTGATTATGTGCATTATTTCATATATTGTGTCTGCACTGTTTTATTTTTTCGGTGTTGTATCATTACAAAAGCACGACACTAAATGCGAAATAAAAGATTTGATTATAAATGGACCGTTTCCATATCATTAGCATATTTTTCAAAGGGAGCAAAAAAGCCACGTGACAGAAATTATATTCACGTGTAACACAAATGCAGCCGTTAAAAATCTGTCTTCATCGCAGCCTCCAGAGCAGCTCCCTCTACGTGGCCAGCCGCCTTGCCTCCCCTGTTGCCCCGGGGTCACAGCAGGTATTTAGACTGTCCAAGTTGTAGTAATAACATTAACGATGGCTCCGTACTAATTGAGGTGCGCCAGTAAGCCATGTCGGTGTGACAGCTGCTAAATGAAATTCACCCATCATTCATTCGATTATTTACACTAGTGCTTTTCCTACTGTGACATGTCAAAATGTCGTCCCGGACAAATACCTGTGCCAGAGAATTTGGAATGATTTTTGGGATATTTTTTGGCCTCACATGCTGCAGCAACATTGCTGAGAATTTCTTTCCTATTCTTGTTCTGCTTTTGGGACCCGCGTCTCACAGTTCCTTCCTTTCAAACAGATATTCCAACGTCTTCAGCATTTCCAGTGTTTTCGACAAGTTCACCTGCAAGCAGAAAATAAGCTAGTGAAAATACAAAGTGAAAGAAATGTTCAGCGACCTGAAATTTTCTAGCACACTTGATGTTCGGAGAGGGTCCGCTAATGTCCTTTAGTGATGAATGGACATGCAACACACTTGGTAGCGTGACCCCAGACTTGGTAGGTCACTGGACAATACTTTAATGGCTTGCGTTTCTCTAACAGTCATATGATTCAGGTGTCCAATCTCTTTGCAGTCGTTTGTGTCAAACACTCTTTGCTGTTTTAATAATTGAACTTGAAGCAAACTTCAGGCAAAAACAGGCCGTGCAAATAGCTTGCAGTCTCGAGGCGCATAAGCTGTTTGTTTACATTGTTGTTTTCCCACCCAATTATTATTTTCTCCTGATAAAACATATTCAAGTTATCCAGCAGCCTTCACTTCGACAGCGTGGCTCAAAGCTGTGCGTGGCGTAGGGGCCGATTAGTGCGTTAGATAGGAGATGGAAAGAAAGGCAGGCAAAAGATAAATCTAAAAAAAAGAGACGGGAGAGCTGAAATGGAGACTGCTGCACAGAAAATAGATCTCTGTGGTGCATCAGCGTCAAACATTACACTGTGAACCTGCAGCTCATCCAGGCGACTTTCAATTCCCATTGACACTCAAAAGATAATGAGCTTATAGATGTTTTTAAGATGTATTTTTGCTCGTGTCTGTGGCTGGGATTATGGTTTGGAGCTAATAATGCCTCTCTTGCTTTTGCAAACAGAGTCTGGTGGAAAAACTGACGACGGTATAAAGAAGCTTGCAGATGCGACATTGCTTCTTCACAATAATCAACTGATTTTTTTGTGTTTATCTTCTTGACATGTATCGATTTAAGGGGGGGAAAGGCCTTTAAAATGTCGCCCTCATTATTTTGATATATTTTCTATACATGCATACAGACACAGACACAGCTCCGGAAAAAATTGAGACAACCAAAGTTAATTTTACTCAAACACATACCTGTAAATAGTAAAACCAGAGCGAGGATGGGTTAAATGCAGAGAAAGAATTTACCTACGGGGATCAATACAAGAAGTTAACCTTAAAAGTGTTTATGATTTCCTCTTTTCTTTTTTGATAAACATTTTATCAACTTTAACTGCATTAATATTACATTTAATTTTATGAGTAATGAACGTTCAAATAATTTAGCTTGGCTTAATTTGAATGAGTTTCCTTGGAAGAGAGAGATGGTGGAAACATATTTTCACCCTTTATCTGGTAATTTACAGTAACAACATTGAGGGTAAATGCTGTACAAATGACTGCAGAGAGGTATATTAAGGTTAGTTGCTAAT